>OX421451.1:5241232-5288732 GCA_949126865.1 Montipora capitata
TCTTACTTGGGGTAACTCTAGGAAGGCGCTAAAACGCTAAGAAAGTGTGCGTTTTCACTAAGTTTGGGTAAGATATTGATATTCTTGTAATGTATGGAGGCATTTCATCAGTTGTATTCGTCGCAAAACGTTCGAAGTGAACGATATTTTAACGCTATTTTAAAGGTCAAAAGGTTACTTGAGTTTGCGACTATTTTAAACCACTAAGGCGCCAAAAAGCAACTAAGCATTTTTTTTTCGGACCATAAGGGTGTCTGTTTACAGGACTGTAGAACTTGTTGTTTCGAAAATCTATGTTCAGCAAAATTCCTCCCAGTCCAACAACTCTGGAATAAAAAAAAACCTTTTAATCTCGGGTGGTTTTCGCGGTGCTCATGCTGGTTTCTCTTTTGGCATTTCAGTTTTCAATTTTCATTTATACTTTTGCTTTTACGGTTTTCGTGGAAAGAAAAATGCCCGATACATTAATTACTCAAGCTTTCCAGGGGGAACGCCTGATGTTAACTTCGGCTTCGTTGTTTTTTGAGTTCAAGCTTGTACAGCGCATACGCAAAGTTAACCAAAGCGCATTTGTGGAATGGTTAAGCACAATCTCGTCCCCAGAGTCCGCTTTTCTTTTGGTTAGCACCAAGAACACAACCCATTTTCTACCTTGAATTAACAATTATCGTTCATCATCATCGTATTTCCCGCTGGGCACATGTCTGGCCTTGGGGCGCTCCTGGTGGGGTTAGACTGATTTGCATCCACCAGTCGCATCAGATCTGTTTTTGTCATCATAGCTCTTCTCACTTGAGCCCTGTCCACACCTAGAAGTTTTTTCCATTTTTTTCCATACTTTGTCTTGCGTCCTTGTATCAAACAATAATTGTTTCTGCATCGCCCAGTTCCCTAGTCTACAGATGTGTCCCAGATATTTGATATAGTGACGTTGGCAAAAGGTGCGGATGGGGAGTGTGTTAGTTATCTCCCTCAATTTAGAGATCCTGTACTTCCAGTCCACCTCTTAATCAGATGTTGTTTGCTTTTCCTTGTTTGCTCTGAATTTACTATTATCGTTAATTTAGAACACTGAAAGCTTGATATGGATTATGAGAAATGGTCATATATTTTTTAAAAGACAACCCCAAGAGTATGGAAGTAGGACTCGAACCTAGGAATGTTCATTATTAACCCGTCACCTAACCACTTGACCACCGTAACGCTAGCTGCTCAGGCTCAAAATTTTAAACACTATTTGATAATGCTGTGTCATCAAACGACAACAAAAAATATTACAAACTGCAAAGGTCGCTTTCCAAACTTCACGACAAAGCTTAACATTTTAAATCCAAGCTTAGGCTTAAATTATTAATCTAGCCTAGGCCTCAGAAATATTTTTTCAGCAGCGATATTCTATGGCAGACTTAAAAAGTGTTTTTTTGAAAACGCGATGTGTTGATCTTCAGTGGTGAAGCGGAAAGAAGCGGTCCCTATGGAGTAGAAGCTCCAGGTTCGAATCCAATCCACGGATATGATTTTTTTAAAATTTCCTTATTTAACTCTGCTACCACAAGTCCTGGGACACAGTGTCCTAAATTAACGATAACAGTAAGTTAAAAGCAAATTAAGAATTAACGATAATCGTTAATGTATAGAAGAGATCATGTTGAAGAACACTGATGGCTGATTCATCTTTTATAGCGTATGCGCAAAGGTTAAGCCAATGTGCATACGTGGCATTGAACGGAAATGGCGTCATTGAAAGTAAGCAAGAGTATTGTGTCTAATACTCCCAAACCACATACAAATGCACTAACCGTTCACGGTACACCCAAAGTAAAACGGGTCGGTCCGCGAACTTTTACGAGCGAACATTTATGAGTAAACATAACAATAATTATTGCCATAACACTAACCTAAATAGTAAGTAATAATCCAGCCGACATCTCTGTTGTATTTCTTTTTCTTTGTTTTTCATTTGACGGCCCAGGACATCAGTTTTGCCCAAGTTCACGCACATATGCGTCTAGTTTCACAAAAAAATTTACCAAGCATCTGCCATCAGCGATGTTATCTCGAGTCACAGTGTAGCATTAGTACGCGCTAGTGGAAATTACCTTGATTAAAGTTTAAAAGTTAAAGTCATGCTTTTTATGCGAGTCAATCAGATGTCATCGCATTCTCGTCACCACAGCCTCGGATCAACCCCAAGGCCTCCGGGAAACTCTATGTAGGAGAGCATCCGCCGTAGGGTTCTTATAGCCAAAATTGGCTTAAAAAAATGGCAATTTCTACCTTACGGCGCCTGCCCACTCCTCGTGCTAACGTGAATGCACCAATTAGAGACGCTTTTGATTGTTCTTCACGAAAACCAATGAGAAGACACCTTGTCAGTTCAGGGTTCCCCAGAGCTCTTCTCTCCCTCAGTCAAGAGAAGAGCTCTGGGGTCGAGATTGGATGTCATCGCTGCAAATCTCGAATCATCCGTCAAGAAATCCATATAAAATTGTAAACTACGGAAAGAAATGTAAATAATTCCAAAACGCACGTGCAAAGTCAGTCTTTTACCCGGCAAATTTCAGAGTCAAAATGGAGAAAGAAAGCTTCCGCCATTTGTATTCTCACGTTGTCGTCAACCCTTCAAATGTTTCGCGATTTCACGTCATTGAGATGCTGAGTACAGCGGCGGCAACGAAAACGTCACAAATTTGCATATTTAGTGGGCAAAAACAATAACTTTGCACACCCTGCACGTGCGTTTTCCGCTTTTGTCCATTTCTTTGCCGTCGTCAGCAAAACAACAACCTGAAATAGTCAAATTTGAGGTTTTATGGAGGACGGCAAAACTTGGATACAAATTTTTATTTTCTCCCCTAAAGTAAGCGCCGCTCATAACGTTTTCATTCCTGAGGGACTGCTATACCTTTGTCATATTAAATAGCTTGGAATAGTCGTAAAGTGATTACAATAATGAGAATTTATGTTTTGAGATGACGTTCTCTTTCCCGTCGTCGCACATGCAGCACGGGACATCTAAAACAAAGAAAATTTAAGTTAAGTTGCTTTGTTTTAAATGTCCCAGTGCGCTATTTGTCACCAATACGGCGGTTTTAACAATATTAAACACATGGTAAATGAATGGCAAGGGCATGTTTAAAGCAATAAATACAAGTGGTTTGCCAGAAACGGACTTTTGAAAAAAAGGCGTTAAACACAAAGACGCACTATAAAAGGGGTCGCTCCAAGCACTTCTTTTGTTCGAATTAATTTAAGCACGACTAATTATCCAAGATAGTGATCAACAAACAGCAACACGAGAACGGAAGTCCTAAAAGATATTTCTAGCGCGAAAATAATGGATAGGGGTTAAAAAAAGAACGACATATCATTTTTTTATATAGATATTGATGAAATACCAGGACTTCTCCTTTAACTAAAAAATCATATCTTCACCGCGCGCAGTGAACATATCATTTTTATTTTTCACATGTGAGGACATAGGTGTTGTCATGGTAACCAACACGATTAGGCAATAAAACGCGAGCTTTCTCTTTATTGTAAGATCCTTTTGTGCTTTAATATAATTATACTCTACTACATTAACGTTTTTATTGCAAAATTTGACATTATCATGATTTGTTTTTGATAACTTTCATATCTTGTTTCACGTTACACAACATGCGTGTTTTAGCGGTTGGTGACCACTTTTTCATCATTTCGAAAATGAATAAAACAAGTTGTTTTAAATCTAGACATTTCATCAATATCTATATAATAAACAGAACATTACATGGCCGCTTGGGGATACGAATTTTATCTTCTCGTGCTGAAAGTATCTCTCACGAGTTCGCTTCGCTCACTCGTGAGAGATACTTGCAGAACTCGAAGATAAAATTCGTATCCCCAAGCGGCCATGTAATATCCTCTATTTATGACATATTACGGACACATTGCTATAAGGGACTTTTTATTGCACAATTTATCACAGAGCTTCGTTTGCGTCCACGGATGATTGATAAATCACTTTCATGTGCCTAAGGCACCACGCCTTTTATAGTTCGGACTGTGCGTCTTCGTGTTTAAATACAAAAGTCACGACACTTATAGAAGTGGAGGACAAGCATGCGTCTTTAAATTCGAATCAGCGCTTTTTTACAAAAAGAAATATTTACTCCAATTCTCATACATGCAACATTTTCCAAATATGGCAATCTCTTTCAATTTATTTTGAATCGATTTTCTAAGGCAATTTTATTTTGTCGCTCATTTAAGATAATGTAACGATTAAAAGATTATCATAAAAAGAGACATCTGCAGATGGCACTTTCGTTTCTTCAGTTTATCCTTCTTATCCTTTAAGCCCTGGCCAAACGAAACGCAAGTCATCGCAAGTCGACGCAAGTTTTGTTACTTGCGCTGACTTGCATACCGTTTGGCCACCCACTTGCATTCACTTGCGAAGACTTGCGACGACTTGCGTTTGATTTGAACATGTTCAAATTTTGGACGCAAGTCCGCCCAACTTGCGTCTCGTTTGGCCACTCAACGCAAGTGGATGCAAGTTTTCGCAAGTCATTCGAACTTTTTTGGAAACCTTTTGGCCAATCTGATGCCGCTGTTTGAGCAGGAATCTCAAACTATTTCGCGCGTTTCGCGCTTTCCCTTTTGACAAGATGACTTCTGTCAGGGAGGAAAATTCGGAAAACTTAAGCCCCGAAGAGCTAAAAGAAAACAAGGATAGGGAGTTAAAAAAACATAAGAAAAAGGAAAACCATAACAGGAGACCCAGTAGCGGTGCAAGTATAAGCAGCAGCTACAGTGAAAGTAGCAGCTCTTCCGAGTCTGAGCCTAGGAAAAAGAAAAAAAACAGAAATTCTGCTACTTTTGCAAAGGACTTGCGCTCAACTTGCGTCGCGTTTGGCCACCCTATCGCAAGTGAACGCAAGTCTTCGCAAGTGAGAACTTGCGTCGACTTGCGATGGCTTGCGTTTCGTTTGGCCAGGGCTTTACAGTGTTCACCTCTCTCGGCGATATTCCTTCGATATTCCTTCGATATGGAAAGGAAAACTCAGCACGCAGCTCCTCGATGTCGTCCAGAACTTTTGGAAGAATAATTCAACACTTAACCGGTTTAAAACCCGCTATGACCACTTTGAATTTTAAAGCGGCCTTCACACGACAAACCTAAAGTTGGCAAACTCGAAAAAGTCGGTGAAAAAGTTGGCGAGAATAGAGAGAAGTTCTATTTGTCGCCAACAGTTTGTCAACTGCTGTTGTGTCTTTCACACACGCCAACTTGAGTTTGGCAACTATAGTTTGTCGTGTGAAGGCCACTCAACACCTGCCCAATGGCGGACGAGTGGAAGTGAGGTCGCATTGACGTCACGCCGCACATGCGTGACAGAACAGGGAGTTAAAGAAACAACGAAGGCTACGGCAACGACAACGTCATAAAGCAATAATATCATTGGTTGAAAGAGGAAAAATGATCGTGCTGCACGTGCGGCACACACTTTTGTATATTTCTCTCAATCGTCAAAACAACAACGTAAAATGACCAATTTTCGAGTTCTGACGACAACATTTACAAACAACAGTGAATCTTTCCTTGTCTCTCTTTGCTTCAAATCTGTACGTACCAAACCGGTTATTCCATACTTCGCCCATATTGTTCAACATTAACAAGGTGGAAACATCGTGAAACACTTACGATAGCTCAAACTAATAGTTTGAAGTGGCGTTTTCGTTGCCGTAGCCGTCGTCTTTGCTTAAACTCCCTAACAACTTGAAATGTCCTATTTTAAGGTTTTGACGAAAACGTGGGCACACCGCAGTGAATCTTTCACTCTCTCTGTTTACGTCAAATAATCCGTGCCAATTCATTTATAGGATAATTCGCTCATAATATACAACATGAACGAGATGGAAAAGTCGTGAAATACTTAAAATAGCTTAAACTTATATTTTGAAGTGATGTTTTCGTCGCCGTAGTCGTTTCTTAAGCTCCCTAACATCGAGTGGCAGGTATTTTTTATAGGTCACAGGTCAGGTGTTCAGGTCACTGTCGTAACAATGATAAAACCCTAACTCTTAATTAATGCTAACCTTACGCGTAAAAACTATCATTTTGGCGTAAGGTTACATTACGAAAGTGGTTTGGGTTATTTTAGCGCTGTTAAGACAATTGAGAGATGTAGCATCACGTTCACGTCAAACCCGAACGGTAAAAGTGACCACGTGACCATGATTTTCCCGCCATTTTCTACGTTTGCCGGCCGCCGTTTGCTGTTTCTACGTGAAAGTAGGCATTTTCGCGTTTGCCGTACGGTATACGTGAAATTTTCTTCTTCATAACACGTTGTTTGCGGGAAAAAAGTACCCCAAAACCATTTTCCGGTATGCCAAAGGAGGAAAAATTAGGTTTTATGGTTATAGATAGTTCATAACTGACTCCTTAGCCGCAATTTTCTTCATGAACTCACGTTGACTCTCTGTTGACCGACAAAACAGCTTCATCAAAACCCTCAAATTTTGACGGGTAAGGATTTTCATTTTATATAGCATCTTTTCCAACAAACAATGTATAAAAAAAGACTCCGAGTTGAGCTGCTCTCTATTTTACGTGAAACGTGAAATGTGAAACGGCAAGCCGTGGTTGGCCGTGTCACGTAAACGTGATGTTAAATCTCTCTAATGACCTGTGACCTGGAAAAAATATCTGCCTTAGATCGAAAAGATCCACCCAGAGGCTTCCAGAGAGGAAAATCAAGGCAAATTCTGCCAAGCCGGGTATGGGTTAGAAAGCTTACACAGCCCAGTGGTGTTCCGACTAAACCGGATTTCCGTAAGATGAAAAAAAATCAGTCGATAGAGTGAAAAAGACTGTGGCTGAAAAAAGGCCCCTTCCCTTCTTTCCTAAGTAACTGTCGCGTCAGAGTGTTCTGGAGAGATTCTTTCCTTGAATGACTTCTTTGATTTCTTGCAGATCGAGTGTTTCGTACTTCAACAGAGCTTGGGCTAGACGATTGTGCTCTTTCGAATGCGCTTGAAGCAGTGTCCTTGCTCTCTCGTAAGACTCCTACGGAGAAAAAATGTGCCGTGAGTGTTTCTCATCGAGGGCCTTGTTTCTCATTGAGTGCCTAACAATGTGTTTCGCCAGTCGCAACAGAGACAGCCAATCAAATGAGGCAATCATTGTGCGCGTGTAAATTTTTAACGCCAATTTCAAAACTCGCAACTCGCGAGCTCAAGAAGTCGCGAACGTACTTTACGCTTAGCCAACTCAAGTTTCCACGCCACTTGGTTCGCTTGAAATCGTTTTCCTGGCAAGACGATGACAAAACAATGTTCAGACAGCCATACTTAATAATAACAAATTCTTTGATTGCATCTGACGTAAACCCTAACCCTAATTTGGAAAAAAAGGAAAGGAAAGGAACTTTATTTAAGTGTCTAGTCGTTCTAGTGCTGGAGCACAAACTGGGGACACTGTAAACTGAAATTAAGGGTGTTGTAGCAGCTTTAGTAACGCATAATGCGATTGGCTTGCTACTCTAGCCAAAAACAAAAGACTAAACAATTGAAACAATAGGGCCGTTTATACGAGAGAAAAGGAACTATTTACACGAGTATAAACTCCCAGGCCAGGATAAGCCGCGGCTTGAGGAAGTCGTTGTACCATTTATACGGGGTGCTCGCGTCTTATGTAAGCCGCGGTTCTCGTACAAACGGCCCTAATGTGTTACACTTAAGAACAACAGAAGCTCCTCACAATACCAAACATTAGCATTTTACGCGAGCTGCTACACTACTGGAGCCCGTTTCTAACAAGTTTCTGAAAACTTTTCGGGCCCGAAAAGCCATTTGTGAACCTGCCAACCGCTTGTTCAGGAAAGCCGATCTTTTAACATGTTTTCAAGGTAACAAACAGAAACCTAACTGTGAAGTTTGACGACTTAAATCCTCTCCGTTCTTGAGATACAGAGGGAATTGTTACGCTCGAAAATGGCCCGTTAAGTTTCGGGACTTTCGAGAAACGGGCCCCTGGAAATGAACAATCAACGTAAATCAAGGCAAATGTTAGTTTTTTTTAACAACAAGTTAATTACCTTCAGAAGTTGTTTGACCTCATTTTCGATGAGTGCCTGCAACTCTGGACTCGATTTTTCATCATCTTTGATTTGAATCATTCCAACCTATGGATAGACACACGCAAATAAGACACGCATTTAACACACCTGTAGGGAAGGGGCGGGGTTGTAGTTCACACAGGGAAGAAGAACAATTCTGCGCATCAGAAAGTATGGAGAGGTGTTTTAAACAAACGATGAGAGAGCGGTTTAAAAAAAAACAACAAAATATGGGTGGGGTGTCTTCAACACAGAGGTAGGTTCTCTCCACCACAGTGTATAGATGGGGATGACTTTTTGCAGACGGTGATATGACTGACGTGAGGTTTCCCTTACTACGGGGTAGGGGTGGGGTCCCTAATCACCAAGTAGGCGTTGATGTTCTCTTGATATCCAGTTTAGGGTGGGGGTTCTCTAACTAAAGAGTGGACGCAAAGTGGGAGATCAGTTCAATAGAGTGGGAAAAAAAGGTGTTGGGTTTCTTCCACACGGGTTATGGGGGGGGGGGGGGGGAAGAAGAGAGGAGGGTTACGGGTTATGGGGAGGGGGGGAGAAGAGAGGAGGGTTACCTTGTCACTCATGCCATACATAGTCACCATGGCACGTGCCAGCTTGGTCGAGGATTCCATGTCACTTGCAGCCCCTGAAACGCGATACCGTTTACAATTAGTTGCTGCTACCTGTTTAATGTGCAACATCTTGGACAACCAGGGGCAAAACGTGGCCTTATGAACTAACGAAAGACTCAAAAGGTTCCAAAGAGCGATTCCGCTCCACAACATTAAACATCCTGACCTGTCAAGCCAACCTTAAGTTGCATAATTCTGCAAGTTCCTGTAACAAATCATTTAAGCGTTCTTTCTTTCTTCCGTGAATTGACTAGTTCACCGGGAAGGCCGTTCTCCCTCCGAGATGCCAAACGACGCCAAACCCCAAATTTTGTGACCGCGCGTATTTTTGGCTGTGGCGAGAGTCCATGTTCTCGGCGCTGACCAAAAGAAAGTCGGACTCTGGGGAATAGTTGCATGAAAGCCACGCGTGCGCGCAAGTAAACGGAGAATCCGGAGAACGGAGGTATTTTTAAATACCTCCGTTCTCCGGATTCTCCGTTTACTTAAAAGTGCTGAAAATCTCACAGTCGCTCAAATGGACCACTTCTGTCGCTATTTCTGGTACGGGAGACTCTCGAACGCTCTTAAGACTTTCAGTCAATTTAATCTTCAACGGGTCTGTACGTAAACTGAACGTTGCTGCATAACAAAGGAAAACGTGCGAATCATGAAAAAATGGCTGCTTCATACTGACCCGTGGTTATGTTTTCCTTTCCAAAAATGATCTCCTCGGCAACTCGTCCGCCCATCGCGACATCCAGTCTCGCCAGAAGCTGTGCCCTTGACCAGTTCAGCTCATCTTTCTCTGGCAACTGGGCAACCTAAAAATTGCAGAGGCAGACTTCAACTTCTTGTCGCCATGTTGAACGAAAACGCTTAATCGCTTAGGAATGGTTCAAAAACCTTAACCGAGGAATGATTCAGAGTTCATTACTGTAAAGGTCCTCATTTTACGAGGGTAACACGTGAGTTATTGTGGCCTTTAGTGCGCACCTTTTACCCCCCCCCCCCCCTCCTCCCCCCTCCCCCTTCCCTTTACGCGTATTCAAAGCTACAGCTACACGGATCAGAGAAAAGTCGAAACAGAAGTCGATGGAATGACCGGGCTGACGTCATAGACTGCTTTGCAGTTTGCTGGTCTTTGTAAAAACTGCGATGCAAATTAATTTGTGACGTCAACCTGGTATCGGACCCATTCCCCTTCATTGCTCGGTTATGGATCAAAGTATGACCAATTTTCAGGCCTCTCTACGCAAGTGCTAAAATTGCGTTCATAAATGCGAGGATCATAGCTCACTTGATTTCAGATAAGATTCATTTCATATATCATTTCGTTCGTTGATTCATTCATCACGGGAACTTTTGGACCCACAAATGACCAGCTCCCAACATCAGTGGCTTCATAGCTAAGTTGGTTAGAGCGTCGCACCGGCATTCCGAGGTCACGGGTTCAAGCCACGTTGATGTCCTGAAATTTTCAGGCTTCTCTACGCAATAGCTAAAATTGCGATCACAGCTCACTAGCTTAACTGATACCTTTCCAAGTTTCAATTCATTCTATCCCGCAGTTAAAGTATATGAAACTTTCCATGTTCACTGAAGAAATCACTTTAAAAGTTATCGCTCCACCTTCCAGACTGTGCCATTAAGGAGACTGACAATTCTCTATCTACATACCATTCCAAGAGCAGACCCACGAGGTACAATTGTTGCTTTGTAGATTGGCATTGCTGCTGGAGTGTAGAGAGCAACAAGGGCGTGTCCTCCCTCGTGATATGCTACAAGTTCTCTGTTTTTTGCTTCAATGACTGCACTTTTCCGCTCAGGACCTTGTAAAAAAAGTTTGAAAGAAACTGAAATGCAGTGTGACAACCTATCTATAGCAGTGTCGAAGGGGGTGCAGCGATGGCGCAGTGGTGAGAGCACTCGCGTACCACCAGTGTGACCCGGGTTCAATTCCCAGACTCGGTGTCATATGTGGGTTGACTCTGTTGGTTCTCTACTCTCCACCGAGACGTTTTTCTCTGGGTACTCCGGTTTCCCCTCTCCTCAAAAACCAACATTCGATATGATTTGCGTTAATTGTTAATTTCAGTTTACAGTGTCCCCAATTAGTGCTCCAGCGCTAGAACGACCAGACACTTAAATAAAGTTCCTTTCATCTCCCCTTTTTTCCCCGTAATTAGACACCCTCGCAAAGGAGGAAAAAAAATACCACTAACGGATATGTGAAAATTCAAAGTTTGTATAGAAGGTATTAACTATTAAACGAGTGCCCAACTGACTTTTGTACGCTAAACTGTCTGCAAACGAATGTGTCCGTTAAGAAAGCTTCGGTTTCGTACGCAACTGACCTTACATGATAAAATACAACAGAAAACAATGACGATGAAGATATCAAGACCTCTTGCATTAAACTGCCTTCCACTAAAAGTGTCGACAAGACAAACGAAGCAACACAAGACGAATTTTCATTCCGAATTTGCCCCAGGAATAAAAAGTGACTCAGAAACAGGGCTCCTACCTAAAATACCACAGCCTTACCAGTAATACGGGGTTCCAAACTCAAGTATATATATAGAAAGTGGTCTATTGGTGGAAGACCATCCACATCCAAAAATCCTTGGTGACTCGGGGATACTCGGAAAAATCCGAGTGCCGAACCTGTCCGAACCGGCTTACGATCACTAGTTCGGATGCTCTACCTACTACGGAGCTATAGAAAACTCGTGGGGGACAGGCCATTAAACTAGCTTGAGGTAACAATTATTTTGCTATACCACTAAGGAAAAGGCCGAAAGGTGAAATTCTTGGGACGCGACAAACATCTGGACGAATCAATCACTCGTATCTCAATCAATCTTTCGTTTGCGAGCATAATTTATCTTCAATATACATGGACAGCTTCCATATTATTGCGACTGGACTGGAAAAAGCATGATATCGAGGCTGATAAAAATTGCTTCTCCCCTTTCCCGGTATAAGCCTCTATCGCAAGCTCGTTCCGGTCCGAACGTAAGGACGCAACTGAGATCTATTCGACGAAATGTTTTCGCAAAATAACTTACCCATGAGAATTTTGTCCCTTGCGAATTCAAGATGTCTTGTTGTGACGCTCTGGTCGCCTTCGGCCGCGGCATAAATGGCTGCAGCATTTACCAAGTTAGCGAGGTCAGCCCCTGAAGACAAGCAATGCACGCGCCAGAGTTCATGTTAATAAATTATAATAAGTCATTAAGTCATAACGCCTTGCCTACATGAACAAACTCGAATGCGCTCAACAATTATGAGCAGCGACGGTAAAAAATTCAAATCGAGGAAATATGCAAAAGAATCCATCCAGCTAAAGACCACTAGTTCACCATATAAGGAAATCTTTGCTGACGTCATTATTTACATTTTGTCCCATTAAGATACGAGTTTACAGAAGGCGTCGTGCTGTTTACAAATTGATTACAGCACGTAAAAGAACTTGCTAAACTTAATTAAATCTTAGCCATCAAAAACTACTTAACTCTTGGGTGTCAAAGACCCTAATGATCCCAAACATTCTTTGTAAAATTTCAAAGTTTCAAAGCCTAATTGCTCAGAGATTATCTGGTGTATCGAGTTCAAATTTTCAGAGATAGCTCATTATGAAATGACCTTTCAATATTCAGTACTTAATTCCCGGCTGACTGATGAGGAAGCGATGGCCTTGTGCTAATAAGGCAAAAATGTAAACAAAGGTTCCCCTTTTTATAAAAGTTTAAAACCGAAAATACTTGCAAATGAAAAACGCGGGCCCTACCTGAGAAACCTGCAGTTCCCCTGGCAAGGACTTCAACATTGACATCTGTTGCAAAAGCAGTAATTATTAAACGTCAATAAGAGTCAAAATCACATTCTTTGTCACTCAAACTTTAAGAGAAGATTAAAAGTAAAACGTAGCCTTAAATAGCACCAAGTTTTTCATAGCTAATCTCCTTCCAGTCATTTAGTTTTAAACAACAACCCATCCCCCATCTCTATTTTGCCCCCCCCCCCCCCCCCCCGCCAAACACCACACACATCCCCCTTTCAAATGGAATGATCTTATGATGTGGGGCAGTAAAACAAGTGTTTTCCTTTAAGTTCACGAACTTCTTTACGAGCATTGGAAATTGATAGCGAGAATCCTTTATAAACAGAAAAATCGATAAGCGGTGCGGAAATGAAGTACGATCTTGGATGGCAAAGATTCAAACAACATCTAACACTCGTGCACATGTTTACCTAAGTGCTTGTCGCCATTGAAGACAAATTCTGGTAGAAAGTATAAGCTTGCTGCTAGACCGCCCGGACAATACCATTTTAGGAACATCGAAACGGAAAAGAGCCGCTTCAGAACTTTTTTCCCTTCACACAGGCCCAGAGCAAAACCATCTACTGTATAATACACAGCCTCCTCATAGAGCGGTTTTCAATTGAGTGCCGAAAGTAATTAGCGAATTGCTTTGGTTTTGTATTACTTCACTCAGTGATTGGTTCAAAGTTCTCGCGCCACTTTTTCAACCAATCAGAAGTGAAACCAAAACCAATCGTGTCTCGCGCGTGCACATTTTCCCGCGCTGTGTCGGCTACGTATAATTACTTCTGGTTCGAGTTTTGATTGGTTTACTGGATTGCCTCCGTACTTTTTGTTTGGCCAAAGTAATTACTTTGGTTTTGGTTTTACAACACTCGATTGAAACTCGCTCTATTAACACCGCTGCGACAAGGACTTTATGAAACGAAAAGAAAGCATTTTCCATCCTTTATTTTACCACAATTGCTTGTAATCTCGCAATCTGATTGGCTAATTTGCCGTTGTCGATGAGAGTCTAGACAACGCTGTACGCGTCATGCTCGCGCCATTTTGTCACGCAATGTAATAGCCAATCAGGAACGCCCATTTTGGGAAATACACCAATCATATTGCGAGAAAGTTATAGACAACGCTTGCTCTTTCTTTGAGTCATGATTTTGGTCACGCTCTGAAATAAAAACTTTCTTTGGCGTTGAATATTGAGGTAAAAAACAAATCGAAAGCGGTTCAGCGTTGTCTGTACTCTTATCGACAACGATATTCTTCATCACAGTGGTCAAAATTTGTTGTGGACTCACTCGGCTGCACCTGACCACTGTGATGACGAATATCGCTGTCGATAAGAGTACAGACAACGCTGTTCAACCACTTTCGATTTGTTAACCAGCGCGGGGCAACAGATAGGGTCATGTGATAACACAATCAATAATCTCACCATCGGCAACTTGAACATTTTTCAGATGAAGCTTGAGGATGTCATGCCGACCTTTGACATCGGGCATGGGAACATGGATCTTAGTGTCGAATCGACCCGGTCTGATGAGGGCCCTGTGTGGAGAACACGAATGTTACTTAATACACAACTACCTTTGCTACAAGCCTACAGTGGAATACAGGTCGTTCCGCCCCAGAGTCGACCTGTTACCCCTACAGTGTAGGCTGACAGAACACGGTAGCTCTGTTGTCTGTTGCTTGGGAACAAAGGAAGTACGAAAACGAGGCCGGACGGCTACAGCAAAGACCCGACACAAAAAAATGGTATCATTGGTTAACAGGAGAAAAATAATCACCAAATTTGAGAATTTGGAAGACCGTGATAACGTGAGCACACAAATGTGAACCTTTCAATCGCTACTTTTACTCTAAAACCGATCACACTCAATTTACTATAAGGCTACTTCCACCATATCGCACGACGTGAAAGAGATAAAATAACAGAGAAATGCTTCTAAAAGTGCAAGTTATATTTTGAGGTGACGTTTTCGTCGACATCGCGGTCGTAGATCTTAAAGTCCTTATTTCTGCATTGACTATATGGCGGCCATTTTTTCCCCAGATCATTTTTATTGAAGATAGGCTAACAAACAAACAAACTATAGCAAACGGATGAACTACTAGTGGCCGTCTTCGGTTTTTTTTCCCGGGTACTACGGTTTTCCCCTTTCCTCAAAAATCAAAATTTGATTCGATTTGCGTTGATTTGTTAATTTCAATTTACAGTGTCCCCAATTAGTGTTCCAGCGCTAGAAGATTAGACACTTAAATAAAGTTCCTTTCCTTTCCTTCCCCTTGGCGACTAGCTGAAGACGAGAGCCTCTTCAGGCGAACGTTGACGATACACACTTTAATTTTGACAGCGTGATTGCGAACATGACAAATTAAAGTAGCATACTTGTCTAAAATCTCCGGGAAGTTGGTTGCCCCAATGACTACAATTCCCTCGGATTTGTCAAAACTGAAACGGAGAAAATCACATTAGATCAGCACTGCGCTTCTTTACTTTCTAAAGAAAGAAACGTTTTCTTGAGATACGTAATAACATTGACCATTTTGGTGCTTACAGTAACCATCTGACCTCAAGTTAACCGTATTAGATGGTGCCTACATGATTCCGGGGCGACTTTTCGTATCGGCGCGAGTTCACTCTAGATCCCTCTCGTGGTTCTGTATTCGCTTGCAAGATACCAACAGAAAATATCATTCCGGCGCGAGTTCACCCCGGTTGTTGCACCGGATCGAGAACAGTGTCATAAAAACTAAGAACAACCAATCGTTTCGGTAAGAACTTGACCTCTCCGTGCACTGGAACGGGTAACGTGCGTAAATCTCGTCAATCCAATGAAATCCCATAGGCATCATGCAAACATGATACGAAATCAAGTAGTCACCCCGGCATGGAACTAGCGCCGGGGAGAGTTTTCTCCTGTAAACAGTCCATACGAGCCTTGTTCACACATGCTACGCAAAAGCAAGGGTGAAAACGAGAACATATTTTTTCCTTTTCTGCATCTACGTTTGCACATGACCCAAAGCAACACAAACACAAGTGGAAGAGCAAGGTAGCACTTTCCGTTTCATGCCACCTCGGTTGAAGATCAAACCAAGACGGTGTCAGTCTAACCCACCGTTCTGAAAAAAGACTCCCAACTACATGTACGTCTGTGTATGTTTTTCGTTGACCAGTTCTCAGCCACAAAAATTAATACACAATTCCTTATGAGGTTGCAGTAGTTCTTGATAAAAGCGCCTTCGGCTTGCATTCAGACCTTAGCTTCCTAAAGTTTCAGATATTTTTAATGAGTTGCATCCACGTGCAGTTTTAGATCAGACTTCGAAATTTGTTTATACTTGATCATTTAAGAGTTCTTATTGTTTATTGATTTATTGGTCCCATACTTTTGTAGAAACCTACATGTAGTGCAAGGGACCCTACAACCTTGTCACTGGTCTTAGGCAAATACAGGCAACCTGTAGTTAGCATTAGGACAATTCAATCTGCACGAGAAAAGAACTGAGGTCTCCATCACAACAAGAAGTAAGAACAGTAAGAAGTCAACTGTTCAATGGCCTAATTGCTCCCATATGCAAACTTTCCAAGACTCCATTTATGACTTACCCATCCAATTCAACAAGAAGCTGATTTAGGGTCATTCTCGAGTAGGGCTGGTGATCATGCACTACTCTGGTGCCTCCGATAGCATCCAGCTCGTCAATGAACACTATGCATGGCGCATGCTCTCTAGCAGCAGCTGAAAGAAAAAAAAGAAGAGAGAAAAAATAATAATGATTGCTTCAGATACAAGTTTTTCTTGTACTAGGTCGATTTGCCAACAACATGGTCCATTCAAGACTTTAACTCGCAGGCTTAATGACCAAATGTCCTGGATAGCGGCTTGGCTTCTCTCAAAGCAAATTTCACCTTAAACAAGAACTTGATTAATCCAGCTACTGCATACATGTATGTATGTTCAAAGAAAAAATCATGGAACTTCTGATGCCATTTGTTCAAAAGCTGGCTAGCTTTATCCAGTGGATACAGTACATGTACTGTAAGTCACTATCCAGAGCATAAAGGATGAAGACAAGGCAAGACAAGGCAAGACAAGACAAAAGGCTGGCCACAGTCAAAGGTACATTGTAAACCCAAAGGTGGCTTCTCCCATTGTTATGGCAGGAATGGGTGCCATTCCTATTGCAAGCACATGCCTTTACTTACATGTAGACAGTAGATGTGCTTAGAGTATGTATATATTCATGGTTACATGAGCAAAGACTAAAATTGTTGCACAGATTGAAACTGTTGGATACTTATTAGTGACCTATCCACCGAATAAAGTTAATGTATCTGGCCCTTGAGCAACTGGGGCCTTATGAACAGCAATACTACTTACAGAAGAGATTCCGAACCCTTGCAGCACCAACACCAACAAACATTTCATCAAATTCTGAACCAGAGCAAAAGAAAAATGGCACTCCTGCTTCACCAGCAACAGCTTTAGCAAGAAGAGTCTTCCCCGTTCCAGGCATGCCAGTTAAGAGAACACCTAACAAGACACAAAATGGAAACATTCCAGCCACTCATTAGAACGCTTTCCAGACTTCACTAGGAAACAACTTTACTATTTCGTGTGAGAGGTCCTAACATTTTAGAGTTCACCTGCATAGCTGCTAATGCTACTCACCTGTCGGCATTTTTCCACCAAGGCGTTTGAACCTTTCAGGGTCCCTCAGAAATTCAACCACATCTTTTAACTCCTGTTTGGCTTCTTCCACCTGTAGGAGGCAACGCTGTCATTAGCGCTTAAGAAGCAAGTGACCACAATAGAAAAGAGTCGTGGTGTGACTTACCCCTTGCACATCAGTGAAGCGAGTGTTTCGGTCCAAGCTGTCAGGTTGAATGTCTTTTTGGTTGGAGCTCACTGCAGATAACAATAACAACAAGATTTAATGTTATTGGCTACTGTGGTAATTGGTTAAGGCACCGGTGCAATGTCAAAACAAATAAGACTGAATCCAATTACAGAAAATGGAGAGGTATGAAAGGTACTGAAATTATCATAAACATTTGATTTTTTTCAGCCAGTAATAATTGTCTTTTGGAGCAGAGAGGAAAACCCAACAAGCTGAACCTACCGGTACTCGATTTCCAGGCCTTGACATTATTTACAATGTACGTACTAATACATACATACATACATACTTAATTGACCTCTCCCATAGGGGCTTTTCAGGGCCAATGAATCAATGAAACAACAGAACACAACAACTACAACTGTTAAGAATCCCAACTGGCTGGAGGCAAACCAGTTGGCTATTTACAAGTGCAGCTGGGAAGTTGAACCAGGGACTACCAGGATCAAATTCAACGAGTGGTCAGAGCGGGTCATGAACCCGGGATCTCCGGATCTCAAGGCAAGCGCCCTAACCACTGGGCCACACTGCCTCCTAAACTAATGTTGAGGCCTGGAATAAAACCCAGAAACGTTGGCTCTCACCATTATAAAAGCCACTAAATCACTTTTGCATTAATCTCCACAACATGGATAACAACCTTTTTCCTCAAAGAATTGACCTCTACACTGCAGTCTGCACACATGTACATGTATTTGGAGTACAGCCTTCTCAAAACTGGCCGGTCGACGGCTCAATGAGCCGCTTCCTCAGAAAGCTTGACTGTCTCCTTCCAGTCAGAAAATGTCAGACACAACACATTTTTAGCTCTAACATAAAGTCACTGGAGACATAATAAAAGCTTGAAAAAAGCTTGTTTGACATACAAATTCACGTCCGCAGTATCTTTTTTGCGTCGCACACATGAAATGTTTATTTAACTAACATTCCAGTATTTCTTATATGACTCCAGAGACTCCATGCAAGTGTCAATGCCATACACTGTATGTGAAATTTCGTCACTTTAAATCCCCATATTGCACTGAATTGCATCTGTGAGAGTCTAAATTTAAAAAATCCCCTGGGGGAGCATGCCCCCAGAACTCCCTCTGTTCGACCTAAAAGCATCAAACTTGGACAGATGGCCATTCTCAATGTTACAGTATCTTTCATGTGATAGTGTCAATTTATCGATTGGTTCAAATGTGAAACTTGCCAAAGTTCCCTGAGCAATTCTGGAATGGCCTATTGAGGTCTCCACCTGCGTATTAAAGAAACGAAAATGCAATACATGCAATTGTGACAAAACAATTTTAAAACTTACTCTTCATCTGCAGCTGAGCTTCAATCAAGGACAAGATGAGAAACAGTGCAATGAGAAATCTGAAGGTGTTCCACAGTTGCTCCTTGAAAAATGCACCTAAACGTAAACGAGAAAATGTAGATGCTTTGAATAAGGAAAATTCAACGTTCAATTTCAGGGACCCATTCTTACAATGAATCTGTCAAATCTTCCAGCCAAAGGACTATTCGAAAATAAACTTAAAGAAGATGTGATAAAGGGATAATGACAACAATCTTTTCTGTACCCTTTCTCTTCTGTTTTTTGTTAGTACATCTCTGATTCCCCAATAGAATTTACGATTCAGCCTGGCTCAATAACTCGCTTAGCTTCTTAGTTATTTCAAGGGGCCAGTGCCCTTTCAAGTTGTATGTACCTTATCTCTAACTTGTGTATACGTTTGTGGAGTGTACAATAAAGTTGTTGTTGTTGATAAAGACACCTGACCATCCAAAATGTGACATCTGCGGTTATTGCATCAGGGAAAAAATAGTTGCAGCATTGAAATACATGCAGTAATATTGTAATCAATAAATTATTGTTTCGCTGTGCCATTCTTTCTGCAACTTGTCTCGCAATGCCATGGTGAGACAAGTTGCACAAAACATTGCCCAATATACATGTAATGTACCTTACAACAGCTAAAAACATTGCAAGACAAGTTGCACAAACCATTGCAGAAAGTAGAATTAAACTCTACTTTCCACAATGCTTCACATCACACAACAAAAATCTTTTAAGCAATCTTAAACTTTCAAGCAATGTGTGTAACCTCTGTCCTGCAACTTGCATTGTAATGATTCCTAAAGTAACACCCATCAAGCAACTCGTGCATTGCGAAATTATTGAGTGTAACAGCGCCTTTAACCTTTTAAAAATTAACAATTATCAGTGGCTTTGCAAAGAAAACAACATGGAGCAAGATGAAAATAAACAGAGGATATATACCCATACGCCACACGTTTTGGTGATTACTTGCATGAAAACAATGGAAAATAGACAGTTCAGTGAAGCATGACACAGTCCCATGAGTAAATAACTTGCAAAAACTATAATTGCTTTCGTGCATTTACGGTTGTTACCTTTCTGGTTTTGCATAATAACATAAGTAGGATTGTCTTCTGTTCCAGTTGCAATGCTTGCTGCCACTGGTGCTGTTGTTGTTTCCGGCAAAGGAGGACTGCTCTGCTTCTGTGAAGAGTCCAGAGCGTAAATCATTGCAAGGCATTTCAACTACTTTGCACGCAGAACTATTGGCAAAATTAAAAGATTTTGACACTTGCGCACATTATTGTCTTACTATCTGGAGGCAGCATCACTGCATGCTATGGGGCACCAGACACGCAAACTGGATTTGTCAGCTTCAAGTCCCATTCTAACCACTCACTGATGTTGTGTTCTGGATAGTCCTCACTCAGCTTCTTGGTTGCACTTGTAAAATAGCCAACTGGTCTGCCTTCTGACAGGTGACTTTTTTAAAATGTTTTTACTCTTAAGTGCAGTACACCTGTACATCGTCATATTAATAATTTTACATACACCTGAGTGTATGTTTAGTGTCAACACAATGTCCTTCGTGAATTCTCACATTATGTTCAGTTAATCTTGGCTTCAATTGTTGAATCTTTTCATCAGTGCAAAATAATTGAAGGCCTAAGTATCCAACTCCTACGTAGTGAAACTGTTCCCATCAGAAACTACATAGGGATAATATAAAAATTAATATGCAGATTGTGCTAATTTTTACTCTGATGATGACCTAGAGTCGAAAACGTTTGGATTTTACTCTTTCATATAATTTTCAGCCTTGTAGATACCTTGTTTTTAAACTTAAGTGGATTTGATGGACATAACATTGCAATGTTTGAGCATAAAAATTGTCAGACAATTATTTAAGAAGCTTCCTACCTGTTTGATTTTCTTAGGAATTCCCATTTTTCCAGCCAAAACCAAGGCCTTCAAAAAAAATAACAACCATCACCATAAGTGAGCAATCCTGAACGCTTGTTGAATCAAATTTCAACTACATGTAGTTTAAAATTTCATTCATCATCCTTCAACTTGCTTTTTCTGGAAAATGTTGAATCGAGTTGAAACAAAATAGTGATAGAAGGACTTTCTTCAAGACTACAGTAAAAGATACAAGTTCATCAAATCTTAGTTTTTTAAGTCAATGTTTCCTATACATCACATTTCCCTTGAAAGACAAGACTCGGTTGCATTCTCAATGAAGTGAGTCTTTGACGTCACTTTCTCCTTGACTCAGTTCTCTGGGGTGTACAGGTCAATACTCAACACAAACAAAGGCAGGCCGTAACATCCAACACCTTTCCTCAAAAGATACAGCCTTTGAATTTGAATTAAACCAAAATTTTGCAAGTCATGAAAACAAGCTTTTGGAATTTGGAGAAAACAAAGTCACTGTGATTATTGATTAGAATGACACAGGATCTAAATAGATTAACAACTTTAAAAATCAATACCAGTAAGTATTCTTTAGTGACTGAGTCATCGACCGCATATTTGCCACTTTCGTATCTCTGTATCACATAGTTAGGATCCTCCTGGACTAAAGCCTTCATTAGAAAGGACAAAGAAACAGTTAAAAGGTAAACTTGGAAATGACAGAATGTTGTCATGCCATGTTTCAATTTAGGATTCTGATATTCCGCAAACCGAAGGGGAAACACTACTACCAGTATAGAAAACTCTGTGATTTGCCAAAACTACTGGACTTACATGATACTCTTGTCATGACCTAGTTTGCATACATGTACAATACAAAGGAAACAAGCATGGTAAAGGTTTTTCTTTTTAATTTGTTAAATAATAATTATCATTAATTTATTATGACAGTTGTAAAAACCACCACAGTCCTGAGCTCATGTCATTAATGTCACAATCATAATCATTATTAAAAATAGTAATATTAAAATGTAGTTTTCATTCACATAAACTCTCTGAAAAAGAGACTGAAGGTCCCCTAAAATAAATCTGAAGGTTCCAACCTTTAAATATTCTGCCTGTGCCCTAGGATTGTTTTCTTCTGCATTTGCTTTTTCCTCAAGCTGCTGTATTCGTCTCAAAGAAATAGAATGATATCCTCGCCTCGCACCAATGTTATGAGCTACAATTAATTTAATGTAACAAAAATATAAATCAAACAACAAAATCAGAACTTTGAAATGTCAAATAAACCACAGAGAGTCTCCATTAATTATTCAATTCAACATCAAACCACCAAACAAAAAAAACATTCTTGACAAAAAATTTATTGTTAGGTATTTGTGGGGAACATGTACACAGTATTTCTGGCAGCGACATTTTAGCATTTTATACACTGCAGGCAATAACCTGTGCAGTTAATCTTGCTGAATTGCAAGGCACATGTTTTACGTTTGAAGAAAACTTACATGATGTGTGTAACCAGGGTAGCTTTGTAAAAGAGGTAAAGATAGTTGACTTGATCCTCGAAGGATTGGGCCTGCACAATGTTAAACTTGAAAACCCTGTTATGAGAAATACATGAACAATACAGTACATAGGTAAAACTTCTATCATGTTATTTAACTATTATCCTGCGAAATCGTGTGGAATATCGCCTTATACTTAAGCCAACGAGGCTTTAGGCCGAGTTGGCTAAAATCAGGTGATATTCCACAAGATTGAGCAGGATAATAATTATTGTTTTATATTTCAACATATTGATGACAAAGCACAATTTTTTTGTGTTTATCGGGAAAAAAAGCTGGAAAAAATACCATTTTTCTCCGCGACACACAAAACTACGTACATCCCAGGATATCTGCTGAGTAAACACGACAAATATTTAGCGTGCTATGACCATATTTGGACATTCTCACAATGTGTTGAATAATAATAATGATGTACATGTATATATCTCTGTTTAATGTCATATGATTAATTCTTAGAATGGTGCTAAATTATACCCATGTCATGGCAGCGCTTAGTGAGAAAATACACTGAATGTTAGCCTACTGAACATGTAACTGCAAATGCCTCCCCAGGGAATTCATTCCATTATTAGCAGCTTTAAAAAAGTGATGAATGTGGCAAAATGACAGAATGCTCATGGTTAGCCTGTGGCACAAAATGCTGGTCATCCTGTGAGGTAGCCCAGGAATTTTTGCAGGGGACTCCTTATGATTGCTCGCTTGCAAGTAATGTCTAATGGTTTTCTTTCTCTACCCCCTTGCTGAGCATGGCAATGTCTGTCATGGTGGAGGACAATGTCATCCCCAGAGTCCGCTTTTCTTTTGGTCAGCAACAAGAACACGGACTCTGGCCACTTCCAAGGTAGGAAGTCCGCAAATCAAGGACTTCCAGCTCGTCCACACATGCTCATAAATTTGAAACAGTAGTGGTTGTCAACAGTTACAGTCTGTGACTGTGCATAAATTGGAAGTAGCCAGAGTCCCTGTTCTTGGTGCTGACCAAAAGAAAACTGGACTCTGGGAACGAGATTGGGTGGAGGATGATTTGACTGGCTGTGAATCCCATGGATACTTCCTGACCCCTGTCCATCTTTATTGATGAGCTGAATAGAATAGAATAGAATACAGTAAATACTTAATTGACCACTCCCCATAGGGGCTTTTCAGGGCCAATGAAACACAATGAAATGATGGAACAGAACAACAAGAACTGTTAAGAATTCCAACTGGCCAGAGGCAAACCAGTTGGCTATTTACAATTGCAGCTGGAAAGTTGAACCGGGGAATACCAGGATGAATTTCAACAAGTGGTCAAGCGCCCTAACCACTGGGCCACACTGCCTACAAGAACTATGTTTAATCAAAAGCAAATCAATTAAAAAACAAAGTTACTGCTGAATGTGTCAAAATAATAATTATTATTATTACATCTCACCATGCTTGTTTTTGAAGAAAGATTCTGACGACACATAGGACACATTCCATGGGCTGTTGTTATTTGTGTTACATTGACAGACAGACAGAGGATTGGAAAGCTGTGTCAATACTTCAGCTGGAACCGACGTTACACCAAGTTCATCCAGAAACATTGCATAAGAATCCTGGATACATATCAATATTAACATTGATAGGTCAATAATTTTCTGAATCTCCCCCTCTAAGATAATTTACAAAGTTATCTGTCACAATGCCATACAGTAATTGAAAGTTCAACTGTATAATTAATTAAAACTATTATTGTTCTTTTTGCAATGTTTTCTTAAAACCTGAAAGAAGTAGTTCGATAATTGTTGTCAAAAATAAGTTTCTTTATTACAAAAATATAGATCAAATGTACAAATTATACTACAACAACAACAACAACAGTTCAAAACAATAACAATAACAACAACAGGAGGGAGAAAAAGACTATCTAGAATAGAATAGAATATACTATTAAACTATGCTTAAGAATGGTTTGATTTTTAGCATATTTTAATATGACTATCTTCCTTATTCCACTTCAATAACTTGAATCCAATAAACTGCTAGGCCAAAAGGGTTAGTTTCTAGAAAAACCTGTGGCTCTACATAGGTGAGTGAATAAAGCGCAGAAATTTTATTTTATCAAATGAGTAGATCAGGCAGAATGCTCTACTCGTTTGATGTTAGGACCAATTTCTGTGCTTCAAAATTAATGTTTATGAAAAAAAAAAACCTTTAAAGTTACTTGTTTGAACTCACTTTTAGGACATTGTCTGGACACGATTCTGCTACTGTATTCTGTTCTGTCCTAGATTTCTCTTTTGTAGCATGGTGCCTTTTTTTCTGAGCGTACGACATATATCTTCCCATGGATGTGTTTTTTAAGTTGTTTAGTAGTGCTGTAACTTGAGGTAGGATTCCTCCAGCCTATAATCACATTTATAAATACAGAAAATTAGGCCATTCCATCTGAAGTCCACCCGCTCTCCCACCAAACTGGCATGTGGCCTTCAACAATTTACTCTTAAGAAGAACATGATCAAAGGACCAACATAATGGGCCCCTCAGAAATAAGCAAACATCTCTTTTTCTCCTCAGAAAGAAAGACCATTTTGTGCTATACAAACAAAAAATAGCAAGGTTAAAGATGTCAGCTGGAAATTACTTGGGAATTACTTTACTAATAATCCCTTCAAACAACCTCATCCAAGGGTGGGGGGGGGGGGGGGGACGTATTGGGTACATGATTGTATATTTGAAATGGTGCATTCCAAATGCACTTTGGTTCAAAAGCTCTCAAAGGAATGATGACAGGTCTATTGCAAAAGGACAGGAGCATGATTGACCTTTGAAATAAAACAAATGCATGTTTTCTTTCCAGCTCGACATAAAGATTCTTGGAGACGTAACTATTGCCTTCCGGTATAATACATGTAAAGCCGGTACAGTTTGTCGTTTTACATTGGTCCATAGGGCTGATATTACATTATCAGTTGGAACAAGGAGATGTTCAATGAAAAAAAAAACACTTATTCAATTAAATTCTGTAAAATTTCCGGAACCTTTTAGTATAGGTGAATGAAAACATGCATGCGACATGGTAAGAAATTGACCAACAAAAATCAAATTATTAGATTTCTCTCAGCGATCAAATTCAAAAGATACCTGAGGACTGATTCCGGTAGATGAAAACATCTTTCGATCAGTTGAAATCCACCCAAAAACAATACTCTTTTAAATATTTTTTGCTGCGCTATGATTTCTCTCCTCCGCTTTGCCAAACTCTCCAGATGGATGATGGGTAAATCATGATTATCCGCTGGCTGCAATGACCGTAGCTTCCTTAAAATTGTCAAACACCTGCCATAAATCATCACTCCACGTATTCTTCTTCCGGAACATAGGGTCAATGGAACTCACCCTCAGTCCATTGCTTGAGGCGCAGACCAGATTAAGTCACAATCTTTAAATCCACAAGGGAAGTTATCTTGTAATATACTTGCAGTTGATTTTCGATGGCTACGCTTCAAAAGAGTGTTCAAATACAATGTAGTGCTCGAATGCTCAAATTTAGAAGTAGTGCTGAAACGTTGCTGATAATTTTTAAAATACTTTCCCTTGAAGATTATCATAAGAATGCTTATTGATACTAATCTGATTGCTGTGCAGCAAATCCTATAGCCTGTGTACAGCCGTCCCCTTCCCTAAAAAAATTGAAGAGGAGCTCCTCTCCGATGTTTGAGGAGGCTGGGAGGCTATTAACAGACTACAAATCCTAAGGATTAGAGTGTAATGTGAAGTGCTAAGTTTCTACCCCATATGAACCATATAGCCAACATTTATATTCTGTTGCTTTGATATTTAATCTTGAAATTGCGGTTCATCATTCGTGTCACGTGGTCCAGATATGGACGTCGAACAAATCGACGCTTTTAACGTGGGCAACACACGTTATAAAACGGGGACCGTTTGGTTTTCCTCATATCCACAAATTGTAACCCCAGTGATCATTGGCTATTTTTTTGTGAGGTCTGGAAAGTGTAACTTTGTCAAAAATAATTATGCTTTATTGGACGATGTAGTGTGTAATACCGTGGGATATTTTTGAGTCGCGCTTTAAGTCAAAATACAAGAGACGAGTAAAAGTATCCCACGATACTACACACTAAATCGTCCAATGAGAGACTTAAGGGGGGTGTCACTACAGAAAGGGAATGGATGCTAAGGAAGCTTTTTAGTCAAGAACCCTACAAAAAAATTGCTTGGATGGTTCTTTGAAGTACCTTTTTCATCCGAAATCTGACGTCACTTTAATCAGAAGGCGCATGCGCATCTAGTCCGAGTCCTCTGCCGTGAATTTCAGTGAAAAACAGGTAAAAGCTCTCAGGAAACGAAAGTAAGCGGCGGTTTTTTCACCGGATGGGAACCGTCGCATCATTTTTCGTAAACTGTAGCATGGAATTTCTATTTGGACAAAAAAAGAAGCTGATATTTTGAAAAGTGTATCAAACGAAGGCCTTACGAAGTGATGATTTTTGAGTTCTGATTTCTTTTAAAACCCATGCTACAGATTGTGTTAGAATGTTCTCATACTGTTGCGTTGGAAATTTGTGAAGAAAAGAGTCAATTCGCTGAGTTTTTAGGCATTTACTGTTTTGGTCACATGATTTACCAAATATGGTTGTGAGTTAAAGCAGACAAAAGAATTTTAAATGGAACACACTTGGCAAAAAAGGATAACTGTAGGGTGAAAGGAATTCGAGAAATGACTATTTGAGGGGGTCCATAGCAACGGTTTGGTAGTTAATTAAGAGCGCATTTGATCATATTCACATGTTAATTTGCCCCTAAGAAATATTAAATATTAAAATATTATTATTAATAAATATTACCCCCTTAAACTCGGTCGGAAAATAGAAGACTTAAATCTTACTTCCTCGCGTGACAAACTCTCACCAGACTATTCATCGAGTGACCATCCAGGTTTCGAGCTCTTATCATAAGTTGCTGTTGATTGGTCAAAGACAAAAACTAGTCAAACCTGTCAATCGAGTCGTCGAACAAAGCGTCATGCATTTTATTTCGAACGCCTGCATAAATACATGTAAGGAAAATATTGTAAGGTCTACTGGGATCATAATTATGATCTCGGTTTCCAAGTAAACTTCCAGATGAGAAAAACTGACTTTGATTTAGAAATGACATAAAAGGTTGTCAAGTTCCTCTGGAGGAATATCTTTACTTCTATTTGTAACTCGTCTTTACAAACGACCTTCGTTTTTCAACTGTAATATTCCTTTTATTCTACTATGACGTTCATTTTTCAAATCAATATTAACCACAACCCTAATCCCAACTCTTAATGTTTGAATTGTCGAATGCACGTTTGAGTTTTGACACTTCAATGGTCCTTGCTTCTTTCACTGACTCGCACTACCGTTTTAATACATTGAGGACACTTGTCTCTTTTTGTCGTATTTACGTTTCGGTTTTCTTCCGGCATTAAAAAGAGAAAGTTAAGTGTCGTGTACGTTGTTGCTTGTCTCTAGGAACTCGTTTTCGCCAAAAACCTCAAGCTTTGGCAAGCATTCATTGTTTTCTTTGGGGGAAAATTAGCGTTTTCAGCCATTTTTACCTCTGTCGTAAGACTAATACGTCTGTGAAAAACCGGTCAAACTGGTCTTCTTGAGTACAAATATCTCATGATATTTGTACTCGTATAATTTGTACTCTGCTGAGTGCAGTAGAATAATAAAACGCCACATTTTATTGGCCACTGTTTTTTAGTTTGACCACTAGAAGCGCACCATGTGCACTTACGTCATGCATATGTCACACACTAATTGTTCTTTTCTCTCGCATGCCTGCACGTATCTGTATCTTCTTTCTCCCCTTTGAAATCGATTTGAAAGCACGAATAACATTCACGGGCGGTTAACATTGTTCGATTTTCGCTTCCAAAGGTAAGTGTTACTTTCAATGTTGAGCGATTATTACCTCTTACAGCTTTCATAGGGTTTTTGCAATCGGTCACATGAAAGGCCAATTGTGGTATTTTTCGGAGGTTGTAGGTCAATGCTGTCGTAAATATTCGGTGCAATTGTGCGGAGCCGAACTGACAAGACAAGCGAGAAAGCAACAATCGCTGATAAACAATGATTTTCTTTCGAAAAACAGACAGTCGCTGATTACCATTGTGCCCTTCAATAAGGGGAAATATAATAAATTAATAATAGTATACTAATACTAATACTAATACTACTACTAATAATTATTATTATAATTATAATGATACGGGATAACCCCGTCACTGTAACAATTACTGGAATCAAAGGGGGTCCTGTTATTAAAATACATAAGTAAAAAAAGTCTAAAAGGTAAAAAACACTAAGAAAACTGTTACATGGCCCATATCTATAAAAGGAGATGTATATCTTCTCAAAACAATGTAATTGAGGAAAAAGTCTTTAGTTTCCCTTGAGAATTCAACACGAATTCAATGGAGGATTCTCCTGATTTAACTGACGGGGAGACTCTTAAATTCCATCACACCAGTAAAATAAAAAAGATCTCTTGGCGACCTCAGAGGCTCTGCCAGGGTAAATTCCGACAAGCAACATGGACTAAAAAGTAGCGACAGCACTTAAAGTGAAATCGCGACAAACGACATCCTTTCTTTAAATTTCCGACAGCAACGGTCACAGCAACTTGAAACATTGACAAAGCACCGACACGAGACCTTTTAAAATTCAGACAAGCGACAAGGGACCCCCCGCCCCCCTTCCTGGCAGGGCCTCACCTCGTGAATGTCATTACAGCGTGTAGTCGTAAATGTGTGTACAGAAGCATTTAATTTAAAATAATTCTTCAAATAAGGTGGTACTGAACCATCAAGGCATTTTCCAGTTAACAAGACAATACTCTTAAGGCCTGGGTTAAGGGCTTTAATTGGTAAAAATGGTTAATTCGTGATATAATTGGCCAGTTGAATGACAGAATTTCTCGTTGTCCTTAACATTTTGAAGTTGTATAAGCAACCTTCTTAGTCACGTGACACGTCACGTGACCATTTGTCGAAAAATAGCACGTTTTTGGACAAAAGCTGACGGTTTTAGTATATGATATCAAATGAGAACGCTTTTCTAAGCAAATTAACTATTTCCATCTGTTCACGTTTGGAATGACTGGTCACCTTTGAGTCCAAAATTCGGACTTTGATAAATTATAATTCCAATTTTGAAACTCGAGGAAGATCATTCCAAGCGTAGAAAGTTAGATATGTTAGATAGCAATGAAATTCGCCACCGATTCGCTGATTTACGATATTGTAAAATTTTGATCACGTGACTTGTCACGTGATTAATATTTCATGTTAAGGCAAAAGAGGACAACATTACTTATCTTCAAGGGAGATTTCATTTCTTTCCAGGCAGTCTAGTGGGATATAGCCGATCAACCATATTTTCCGAACGTATTTTACACCCAGGCCTTAAACTACTTGAGTATATGAAGTTTTCGCCTATTAATCAACGACGCTATACCCAAAGTAGCATTCAGCTCTTTAGTATCGAGACCAGAATTTTGAAAAATAAACTTCGCAGCTCTCTGCTGTAAACTCGCGAGTACATTAGGGGTGCTTACCATTTAGCCAAAGAATCCGCAAATTTCGATTTGAGGTCAAATGGAAAGGCAATTTCCGGAAAATATTTTTAGAAATTGTGGAAAACCTCCAGAGGTAGTCCACCTTTTTCCGTTCGCAATGGAATTCGGAAAATTCCCTTACCAATTGCCAGAATCGTTCCGTTTGCAGGCCCTTTTTCACAAGATCGAGTAAATATGCGGGATGGAATGCGGTTGGTCAATAAATTCGGAAAATCCGTTACCTTTATGTAGCGCCGGATCATTCCATCTGGATTATTTGGCTAAGTCATATCATATATCATATCATACATCTTTATTTACCCTCGGATTTTAGAGTAGCTTGGTGTAGCTAATATCTCCGAGCATTTACCCTCCCAACCATGATACAACACAGAAGACAGACCACAACACCGGGAACTACATGCCCTACTCTTTGCGACAAGTGTACGGGTTCTTTTACGTCCCACAGGATTATGAACATTGAAGGGTTGTGAGACGGGACCTCCGGCTTATCGTCCTTATCCGAGAAGACTAGAGAGTCTAACCATTTGCAGATGTAATTACAAAGGCAGCACTTTCTCCTCAGTTATTTAAAGACCCTGAGTGTTGGTACGGCCGGGGTTGAACTCACGACTTCCCGCGTGACAGCCCGGTGCTCAACCAACTGAGCCACCGGTGGTAGGGACCCCAAAGTTACTTTTTCGACACCCGTGCTAGACCACATCAGAGTAGTCCAAAATGAGTAAAAGCATCGTCTCGTAGAGGCGTTCAGCTGCAGCCATGGAAATAGAGGTTCTCAAACGCCTAAAAACACCCAATTTCCTCGCGAGACCACGTACCCAATGTGGTTGTTAAAACTCAAGTGCTGATCAATCACGACGCCAAGATATTTAAATTAAAAGACTCAGATTTTCTCAAAGAAGACCCATCGCAGGATAAGCTTATGCTATCCTCCCGCTTTAGCCGTTGGGCCGGTGAGCCATAAGTTACATATTCAGTCTTGCTCACATTCAAAAAGAGCTTATTTTCTGGCATCCACGAATAAATACGGTTGATATCTGTGTTAAGCCTTGCTTCTAACTCAATAGCAGTTTTAGCGGCAAAAAACAACACTGTATCATCTGCATAGAGCAGAACTTGTGAGAAGCAGATGCAGGAGGGCAGATCGTTCAATTTATGTACAATATAAAGAGCAGGGGCCCCAATATTGACCCTTGAGGGGACGCCAGAAGCTATATCTAGGGGCAAGGAGAGAGCTTTGTCGACCTTTACGTGTTGAGAACGGCTTAGCAAATAGCATACAGTACAGGCCGCGGGTATATCAGCATTACACGCGTGTTTCCTGCACGCAATTTTCACTTTATTTACACGCGCAAAACACGCGAGTAAAAGAAATGCACGAAAGTGCGTGTTAAAAAAATACATGCAACTTTTTCGCAAGTGCGATGAAGATTTACACGCAGACGCTCATTAAGTGCGTGTATAAATATTAAAGTAGTGATGTTATCGAGAGTTCGTTTTATTCAGCGGTTTTTAGCGTGACTGTTTAAGTTTTGAATACACTCTTCTTTTCTGAAGCTTCGCTTTTACGCGGATCAATATTCTCGGGGTATTTACAGTGCGACGCGCCTTACCGTGGCCAGTCTGGCCACCTAACAACGTTTTTTACACATTGTCCGCCAATCAGGATGTGTGAATTTGATTGACAGTCACGCCTCCTTGCAAAGTTTGTACAGTTGTAACTTGAACACCGTTGCATGGGTTGTTGAGTTGACGTATTTACAAGTAATTCAGTCAAAAGTGAAAATTTGTTGGGTGGTCACGGTAAGGCGCGTTGCATTGTCAAAAGGCATCATCAAGCGACCAACAGTCGTGTGAAAAAGGGTTGAGACCGAAAACACGACGCGAAAAGCGTTTTTAGTGAACTTCCCTTCACTATCAACTTTGCGTTGACCTACGATATATCTATCTCATTCGCAATAGTGATTTAATTATAAACTAGACGCTCCGTGAGCGTAAACTGGGTTGCCTGTGCAACGTGGTACACAAAAAACAGAGGGCACTGAATTGGGTGGTATTGAAGGCACGGAAACTGGATTTTCCCAGTAGTAATGCTAGCTGGGCCAATCCGAAAATAACAAAGAAAAAAGCCTAGGAATCCAACAGGTGCTCCTGGTAACTCCTAGAATGGAAGAAGCAGGACATGTGTTTGTGGGCTACGAGGTAGTGTTATATTCGTAAGCCAAGTCAACCCACGATGTCAAAACAGACTGATATTTCAATACGCGCAGTTGATTTCGGAACTTCCTGGAACTTGCTGTAGCAATAAAAAACTTGAACTCTTCAATTCGAAACTGGAAACAGAAGTTTACGAACCTGAATTTCTTAAGCTGTGTGATTGAGTGTTCTTGTGTATACTTACCTCTTATGTGGTTCGAACTACAATCATAGACAAAAGTAGTTGGGAAGGTTATGTAAATGAACCACACCAGAGCTGTATTTCAACCTGCTTCTGTTAAAGCTAAAAAAAAAAATAGTTTCACTTTCTCTTACATAGACCCCCTCCCCCCTATTCAATGTTGGAAGGTAAGTAAACAATTTCCCGCTGAAACCATTCAGTTTTGCACAACATTGAAGGAGGGAGGAGGGGAGAGAAGCAATGAAGACTTCAAAAGTGCTAACCTTCCCAACAGTTTTGTCTATGATTGTAGGTTGAACAGATGAGTACCAAAGTAACATTCTAAACTGTGATCTAAGGCTAATCACGCGATAAAGTAAATCGAATAAAGAACTAATAAAAGTCCCTTTAACCAAAGGATGAAAGAGAAATATTATTCCACACAAAACTGGAAGATTCTGAACTTACTTTAATCTCAGAGAGATGATCTCTTGGAATAATTAAGATACTTTAAATTATTTGAGTACATGCAAGAAACGAGTGACCTAAGGAACTACAAAAATAGAAATTTACATCATGAAAGCTATATATACAGTCTATGCATTATTGAGCGTGTGAAAAACTAACAGCAGTGTTAACTGAAGTAACAAAACTATCGAGGGCAGCTTCTATTTAACAATTGTAGTTTCTCTTTTTCTGAGAAAAACGTAAATTCTGGATAGGAACTCACGCGCTAAATCTCTTACTCTTTTCTGAATCTAATCGAATCTAAGCGAATCACGGACTTCCGGCGCTTCTGCGCACTCTCAGTGAGTTTTAGTGAGGCTCTGGTCGCAGGATGCCCAGTGTATATCTCTGTTTTGGTCTGTCACTGACATATTTCTTCTTGACTAATGAAAATAAATGTTATCGAAGGGGATGACAAAACCAGGATGACAACTCTTCTGCAGCTCTTTCACATTGATTCCTTTCTGGCATTCAAACACTAAGCTGATAGCGATTTCCTATCTTCATTCTTTAACATTTCCTCATTAACACTGATAACTTCCTTGTTTTTATTCTTCAGCAAGTAAATTGGCAAATACTGAATGACATATATTAGTCTCCAAAAATTTCTATCAACTTTTCATTCTATCAACAGAAAAAATTGCACAGGTCTAACGAGAGAACCTCACAAAGCTTGTTACAAGTTATTAAAGGCTGATTTACATAGCACAACTTACTTGTCACATGCAATGTGCTAGCAACATTATTTGTAGGATGTAAATTACCTACAACTGACTTGTGGTTGAGAAAAGTTTGATTTACACCCAACGATTTGGATTGTAGGTTTATCATAAGAATGTCACACGTGGCAAAGTTGTAATGTGTGAATCGGCCTTCAGGGCAATTTCATAGATATGGGTTAAATGAAAAATTACAAGGGTATTTAGGAACATTTTCAGGGTATCATTCTTTAGGAGTGGTGTAGCATTATAGAAATCGGAAACTATCCAGTTGGTAGTTGGGTGCCACGAAGCACGTATCAGACGCCATATTGGAAGAGCGTGGTACAGGTCTGGGGTGGGTAACAAAGCGACGGGGTAAGAAGTGGGAAGATCGGAGAGAAAAATCGTAAGTTTTTCAGGTCGCTTAGTGAGTGACAACCGAAAATTCCGAGAAAACAGTTCCTTTCCCAACTCGCTTAAAGTTAAGCGAGTCGGCAAATTTAAATAGAATTCTCATTAAATTTAAGCCAACAAACCAGGTTGTTTAAGCGAGTTGGCAATTACTTTCGGCTAGTAAGGAGTCGCTTGCCGTCATTCAAATCGAAAAAACAACAGGTGTGCCATTTTTATTTTTTTTTATTATAGTATTAGCACGTGCTCTCGTATCATTTTTATAATTTAAGTGGCTCAACAAAGTCTGCAAACAAACCACTTTTCAGGAATGTTAAGCGAGACAACGGCTGTCGTGAAAACACGGCCTGTTACCGGGTTGTTAAGAAAGTAAAAGTTGGAGCTTTAGTAACGTCAACGGCGACGAGAACGTCACAAATTTACATATTAGTGGGAAAAAGCAATAGCTTTGCACGCTCTGTACGTGCATTTTCACTTTTGTCCATTTCTTTACCGTCGTCAGCAAAAAAAAACGACGTGAAATAGCCAAATTTGAGGTTTCATGAACAGTACTTGAGGATAAATTTTCCTTTCTCCTCTAAATTAAGCGCTGTTCCGACCAGTGTCATTTTCGCGAATTTATATTATGAGATGACGTATTCGTTGCCGTCAGGATGAGGATGAGCATGATAGCGATAATTATCAAGGCCATGATAATTATTGCTATCATGCGAAAACCGAATCTAATAATCGTTTTATTATGCATATTCCTGAGCTGAGCTCCGCCATGAGTAAAACTGATCAAACTGCTGGTTAGTGTATTAGGTGACGTCACTTCTGCATGCATAAAACTATTGTCTGTAGGTATAACATCAAGTCTACATATATAAAATCTATTGTCGGTAGGTCAGTATGACGTAAGAGAAACAGAGCAAGCAAGAATTAGCTGCGTGCTTATAGCCAATCAAAATTGAGCTGGTGACACCAATGTATAATAATAGAGATTAATGAGCAAAACAATAGCTCTGCACGTGCGCTTTAAAATGTGTACATTTCTTTCCCATTCTCTGCCAATCTGCAACGTGAAATGACCAAATCTATGTCTATGCCTGAGCAGCTATCGGTGTGGTGGTCAAGTGGTTAGGTGACGGGTTAACATTTCCACGTTCGAGTCCTATGTGTAATTTCAAACGATTATGACCATTTCCCATAATCCTTAATCCATATCAAGCTTTTAGTCTTCTAAATTAACGATAATAGTCAATTCAGAGCAAAAAAAAAAATTGGAAAGAGTGCTCAAATTTTGCTGAAGATTTTAAACGTTCCCCTAAGGAATTCTATATTAGGGTGTATTTTTATAAAGAAGCGGTCTTCAGTTATTTAGAAATGGTCACAGAGTAAAACACTGGTGTTTTTAGAAAACAGTTACCTCCGTGATATTATATATCGAGGACTGACGAAGTGCTTTCAAATCGCTTTCCATGAAAACGCAATACTGACTCATTTCAACCGAGCATTTTTCTTTTTGTGCGTTCGAAGATTCAATGAAACGATCGTAAAAGAATCCCGGTTTGCTGAAAACTGTTCTTGAGTTCAAAATGTTGCTCTAAACGTGCTCAAAATTATGAAGAAAGAGCTGAAGTGTCGCTCAAAATGCAGAAAAGTTCACAATTTTTGTTTAAACAGCGAAAATGTGCTCAAGAAGGACAATAGAACACAATGGCCTCTAATCGGTCAATTTAAGAATTTTTTACTGGTTTGCCTATGGCAATCCAGTCGGAAAATGGCAAATGGCAAACCCAGTCGAGGTCTGCGTTTTGTTTGTTTGTTTTCTTTTTTTTCTTTTTTTTAGTTTTTATTTTTCCGTGTCGGTAAAAGTCTTGCCTGTCACTCCCCTGGTAAGTGGTGTCTTTGTGTATAGAGCCTTCTGCGCGTATTTTCTTAGGATCGAGAGGGTAGTGGAACTGCGTAGATTTCTCTGGTGGACACAGTAGAATCATTAACTTAGCCTGCAATGGCGTCGAAAGTCATGTAACGCGAATGGCGTTTTAGTGGATCCTTAAACAAAATATACCCTTATGGAGCTCAATAATGGAAAGTCAGTTGGATAAACTAGACAGGAATCTCAAAAGCGACGAGTACTGGACTTCGACAACAATCTATCGACCGTCGAGACGAAATCAAGTGAGTTGTATTTACCTGAAGTACATGGTAATTTGACACGATTGAGTTTCTTGTCTTCACGCACGCAATGAAATAGGAAGAGGTTTTCGCCTCTAAGAGCAAATATGTTGTTTGTTTCAATAAATGTTTCGCTGGAAAAGGATTCTGTGGTATTTTCTGCCTTTGTGAATTATAATATCGTGTTGTGTATTGAATTTTCGAGCTTAAGGTTGAAATGTGATATGGGAGAAGTTTTTTAGCATTGCTCTGTAAGCTGGAAGGGTTCACAGGCCTGTTGGAGGCGTGCTTGAGTTTCAACAAAATGAGCCCCAAAATCAGTGAAGAATTGTGACGCAGCTGAATAGTAAAGTAGCTCTATTTCCAAAATGATGGAATCACCTGGTGATAAATAACGTCGCACGCGTCTTGGAGAGTAAATTTAGACTTTGCATAAACAAGACTTGGGCGATTGTGATCTTTGTTTTGACTTCGCTCATTTCATTGTCAAACTTCATAACACTTGACAGAAAAAGAAACTTACAAAAACCCGGTATCTTGCCATCATTTGACACAGATACTTCAGCTGTTTGGCGAGTAAACATACCGCGGTAACTTAATCACGGCGCCCGCTGAATTCCGGCATGTCACTTTCGATTTTTTGATTTATTTGTGCAGCCAAAACGTACAATAACAAAACTGAACGTTGCAAAAATCCCCCAAAATGTTTGTCGCTGATCGTAACTGTTTATATTTAATATTCACGGTTCAAAATAAATGTTGTTTTCATGTCGTAAATATTTTATTCTCGAGCGATCGTCCTGGAAACTTCCTTCTGCTCTTTCTAAAAACTGTGTATCAATATTTATTTACTTTTACATCAATATTTGTTTTTGCATAAAGCAAGCTAACAAAATCTGTACCTTGCTGAGTTCGCATTTGTTAGCGTTAATAGTATTTTCGGTCCGATGCTTCTGTATAAGGGGTATATTATTTTGGTCTCCCATCCATACACTAACCCCGCCCAACAGAGATTAACTTCAGTGAACTTCGGTATTACAAAGCTGTCAGATGCTCAGAGGGCACTCTTAAACTTGGGGTCAAAGAAGTTTATCAACATGTCAGCCCAGAAGCCAGTGTTTCTCACTTCCCATTTATTTTCTTCAATCTTTCTGGGTTCAGTACTTTGCTAGTAACCACATGTCTTCTCAGACTATTTACCCAAGACTTCTACCATGGCACTACAATGATAGACAATACCAAAACAATATCGTGCACTGTTAGAGCTACATATTACGCAAGGACAGATCTGTTTCGTCGTACGAACGTGTGAGGACCTGTGAGCCAAAGGGCCTCGTCTGGTATGACTTCTTAATGACCCCCCAACTTGAAAAAAATTCTTTGGAACGGTGCACGTACCACAGGCAACCCAGTGTACCCTCACGGAGGGTCTAGTTTTTTTTATTTTCCGTGTCGGTAAAAGTCTAGTCTCCTTCGCAGCCGTTATCAGGGTCGTCACGCAACGCTCCTCCCAACTAACGGCTGCTCACGAGAGAGACACATTCCTTTCCCTTTGTTTTTGAGAACCAATAGAATGCACGTTATTGTTATCGGCTACGCCAATCTGGCGTCGCGTAAACAACCGAATAAAATCCTCCTTCAACGAGATCTATTTCTCCCTGCGTACTCGCGTCGCTCAGACTTACGCAGGATATTCCTACCTGTCGTACGCGTTCGGTTTGATCCTTAATCAGGGAAAGCAAAGGCGAAACGACAATCACAATGTGGCCAGACTCACCAGTGAAGCCGTCAAATACCATAGGTAGAGCTTGAAAAATGACAGATTTCCCAAAGCCAGTTGGCAAACTAACAAATACGTCCTTTTTCTTCAGCACTGCAGATATAATCGCTCCTTTTTGATGCTTGTTTAACTCGCTAAACTTGAATTGTTCACGCACTTTTGAAAAAGAAGGAGATAGATCCACCATGTTTGCTTTCAAGTAATGGAGAGGGATTTGGACCAGGTTTCCAGAATATGGAAGCCTGTTTCTTACTGGTCAATTTTAGGGAAAGGAATGTCTCTCGTTTGTGGGGAGGAGCGTTGCGTGACGACCCTAATAACGGCTGCGAAGGAGACTAGTAAAAGTCTTGCCTGTCACTCCCCTGCTAAGTGGTGTCTTTGTGCATAGAGCCTTCTGCTCGTATTTTCTTAGGATAGAGAGGCTAGTGGAAGTGCGTAGACTTCTCTGGTGGACACAGTAGAATGATAAACTTAACCTGCAATGGCGTCGAAAGTCATGTAACGCGAATGGCGTTTTAGTGGATCTTTAAACAAAATATGCCCTTATGGAGCTCAATAATGGAAAGACAGTTGGATAAACTAGGCAGGCGGTGAAAACAAATACCTGGAATAGCAAAAGCGACGAGTAATGGACTTCGACAACAATCTATCGCCCGTCGAGCAGAAATCAAAGTGAGCTGTATTTACAAGTACATGGTAATTTGACACGATTGAGTTTCTTGTCTTCACGCACGCAATGAAATAGGAAGAGGTTTTCGCCTCTAAGAGCAAATATGTTGTTTGTTTCAATAAATGTTTCGCTGGAAAAGGATTCTGTGGTATTTTCTGCCTTTGTGAATTATAATATCGTGTTGTGTATTGAATTTTCGAGCTTAAGGTTGAAATGTGATATGGGAGAAGTTTTTTAGTATTGCTCTGTAAGCAGGAAGGGTTCACAGGCCTGTTGGAAGCGTGCTTGAGTTTCAACAAAATGAGCCCCAAAATCTGTGAAAAATTGTGACGCAGCTGAATAGTAAAGTAGCTGCTATTTCCAAAATGATGGAATTACCTGGTGATAAATAACGTCGCACGCGTCTTGGAGAGTAAATTTTGACTTAGCATAAACAAGAGTTGGGCGATTGTGATCTTTGTTTTGACTTCGCTCATTTCATTGTCAAACTTTATAACACTTGACAGAAAAAGAAACTTACAAAAACCCGGTATCTTGCCATCATTTGACACAGATACTTCACTGTTTGGCGAGTAAACATGCCGCGGTAACTTAATCACGGCGCCCGCTGAATTCCGGCATGTCACTTTCGATTTTGCAATTTGTTTGAACGTAGCAAAAATCTCCCAAAATGTTTGTCGCTGATCGGAACTTTTTATAATCTATATTCATGGTTCGAAATTAATGTTGTTTTCATGTCGTAAATATATTATTCTCGATCGACCGTTCCGGAAACTTCCTTCTGCTCTTTCTAAAAACTGTGTATCAATAGTTATTTGCTTTTGCATCAATATTTGTTTTGCATAAAGCAAGCTAACAAAATCTGTACTTTGCTGAGTTCGCATTTGTTAGCGTTAATAGTATTTTCGGTCAGATGCTTGTGTTTTATGGGGGGTTTATTGTTTTGGTCTCCCATCCTGGCACTAACCCCGCCCGAAAGGGCATAACTTCAGTGAATTTTAGTATTACAAAGCATTCAGATGCTCAGAGGGCACACTTGTGGTGAAAAGAAGTTGTGAGGGAACTTGAAAATTATCAACATGTCAGCCCAGAAGCCAATGTTTCTCGCTTCTCTTTTATTTGTTATTCTTTGGAGACTGGAATGCTGTATTTCAATACCACACAATTCAGTGCCTTCTGAGTTTCTGTAACACGTACCACAGGCAACCCAGTATATGCTTCACGGAAGCATCTCGTTTATGCAAAAAAGGGAGCGGTGGCCTCATGGTTAGAGTGCTCGACTCTGGATCGAGTGGTCCAGGTTCGGGTCCTGGCCGGGAACATTGTGTAATGTTCTTGGGCAAGACACTTTACTCTCACGGTGCCTCTCTCCACCCAGGCGAAAATGCTGGGGGTAACCCTGCGATGGACTAGCATACCATCCAGGGGGCTTATCTCCGGAAACCGGAGATAAGCGGGGTTTTGAAGCAAGCAATCGTGGACAATTTTCCTGTCGGTGTACGTGGATCAGTGGCTTGATCTGATCGGCGTTATTTCAAGTTGAGAAACTAAATGTTTTAAGCAAGAGCGGATACAACGTAGATTTGATTTGATTTGATTTTAGTGCCGGGCTGATGGGCCTTCCTAGGCTCGTAACAGAGACTTTACCTTATTTTTTTTTTATGCAAAAATTAAAATTACGCCAAAATGCTCGGGAGGTTAAAAAATATCCAAGCTGAAATTCTTTTCTTTCCACACCGTTCCAGGCTGTCACGGTTCATTCATTTTCGCGCTTTCAGCGCGCGACCGGTACGAGTGACTCTAGAGGTAATTCACAAGGAACATTTTCCTTAGCTCGTCGTTGCTCGTTAATAGCAGCTCAAGATGTCAGATGAAACAAGGAAAGAAGGAAGCATCGCAAACGAAGAGGAAGAGGAAGACGCGATCGTGGAACAAAACGAAAATGCAGATCAGTCGACTGGTGAACAAAAAGAGCCGAAGAAATTTTCTGTCAATAGAGTGAAGTTCGTACCTGAAATCATCGATCTTCCAGGAAAGAATTTTGAAGGAAACAATTCCTCTGGGGAGTCTTCACCGACAGAATCGCCGTGGGACAATATACCGGGAAGTCCAACTTCGTTGAATCAGTTTAGCACGAACTACGCTACCAACGAGGCTATTCCGATGACCATATTTTACCGAAGTCAACACTCTCAATGTCACAGTGGAAAGCAAAGACCGACGTTGCAAGAGCTTCGCAAAGGGTTAGAAAATCAGAAGGTTAGAGAATGCTTTATGCTCAATAATTTATGTCAGAAGTTTAAAGGTGGGTGTTGTCAGGGAAGCTTAAACGAATGTTTTAATTAATGTTTTTGTTAAGACTTAAGCTTAAATCCATCTTAAAATGGGATGGTTAGGTCGAATGGAAAAATTGGGAAAAATTTATTCTTTAAATTTCGTGCAGGTGACAAAACCAGTCTTAGCATAGTTACGGAAAGCAGGACTAGAGAACTCCGTCTTTTAATGCTCCTTGCTCAAATGGCCGGCGAAGCATGATGAATTTGCAGCTGCACACGATCAATGACATCACCAGAAGCTTAAAACTTACATGTTGATAAATTAATAAATAATTCTTTTTATAGGCTGTGTTCAGTTGAGCGTTATCTTGAAGAAGAGCTCATTTTCAAAGTGAACTGTTGGTGAAATGGACGTCCAGACGACTCTAGAGTCTCTTCAAATTCAAATCTTACGCTTGGATAAATAATAAGAATGTTAATATATTATGCTGATTTTTCAAGTAGCGGTTAAGTACATGAAACTCATTTTGCATCCGGAAGATAACAATATTGCTTGGTTTGATGAAAAATTGATTTGTTTCGCCGACAAGTTAACAGATTTGGGTTTTATTTTTCCCATCAAATACTGTATAGCAGTGTCACAGTGTTTTTGTTTTCCCCGTGTTATCTGTTCCCTTGAATACTGGACACTACAGTAAACACCCACATATAAGAACAAGTGGATTAAGAACATCAGGCTGAAATTTGACCAATAAAGCACCATATAAATAAGAACAAATTCCGCCTGATAAATAAAACATGTTCTTAATACAAAGAGAAACAGTATTAGGAGGATGAGGCAGTGTGGCCCAGTGGTTAGGGCGCTTGCCTTGAGATCCGGAGATCCCGGGTTCAAGACCCACTCTGACCACTCTTCGAATTTGATCCTGGTAGTCCCTGGTTGAACTTCCCGGCTGCACTTGTAAATAGCCGACTGGTTTGCCTCCGGCCAGTTGGGATTCTTAACAGTTGTTGTTGTTCTGTTCCGTCGCTTCGTTGTGTTTCATTGGCCCTGAAAAGCCCCTATGGGGAGCAGTCAATTAAGTATGTATGTATGTATGTATGTATGTATGTATGTATGAGAAAAAAAATGCAGTACAGTAACTTATATCAAAGTACTATGGTGTTCAGAACCATTACAAACTATAAAATATATCACAAAACAGCATTGTATGTTAATTAAACCTCCAGTAATATATAATTTGAAGTATTTCTGAAACCAGTTTTAAAAACATTTTATGAAAACTTTCAGGATTATTTCTCACTAAGCACCCCTCAAATAACAACACGATCAGCCTTAAACCTGAAAAAAGTGTTCTTATATTTGGGTGTTTACTGTAGTGCTGTGTGTTCCCCCTTCCCTCCCCTCCCCATAGAACATTTCAGTGCTAGGTGTTCCCTTCAAGATGGCCGACTTCAGAATACAACAAAACAAAAAGAAATGTGAAAATAAATACATCTTATTCAATGGTTTAACATATAGTACGCACGGATATTTTGCGAGTTGTGAGGAAAAATATCAGCAATGAGCAAAATGTCCGCGAGTATTATATGTTAAACCATCGAATAAGAGATTTATTATTCCACTACAAAAAGGTGTTATTTTGATTCAATTTTATCTGGTAAGAGTGTTTCTAAAAAAGTGCATCATCTGTCCTTCAGGGCCCTTGCGAATGATGTATACAGGACAGAAAGCCAGCCAAATGTCCTTTATTTGATTGTGTAAATGAAATGACGAGTGACAAGCGATGAAAAGCTAAATTCTCAGGCTTTGTATCTCGTTGAAAACAATTTTTTCATTGAAAAACTGCTGCCGTTCCGTCTGTATTTGCTCTGTTCTAAACCGGTCAAACCGGGACACTACAGTGTAATACCGTTTCATATTTTGCGCGTTCTCTTGACCAAATATGGTAAAATGGCTTAATAGTGGAATAATAAAGGAAAGTAATCACACCATAACAATGAATATGATAGCAGCATATGAATACAGAAAGTATCCTAAACATTCATAAAAGCTACATGTAACCTTAGGCCTAAAATCTTTTGTTTAGGCCTAATTAGGCCTAAGGTTGGCTTTTATGCATGTTTTGGATACTTTCTGTACGGTAAAACAATGACCTGTGACCTGTAAAAAATACCAGGGGGAACACACAGCACTAATGCCCAGTGTTTGGGTAAAAATGTCCCAACGCGTGTTAGCGAGCTTAATGTGTTCACTTTGTGACAAAGTTTAGATTGGGTAATGTTGAAACTCATTTGACTATAAAAAATTGCAATAAAACATTTCTTAAAATCATTTTAAGAAATTTATTTCCTCAAAATAATAATGTCATATCAGTTACATATTGTTTCATGTTTTCATTACTAAGAGTGATTTTACATTACCCAAAGAGAACAATAACAATATCATTTATCCCTGGTATTCTATTGTTATAAAATATGTTAATGTTTAAACAATTATTCGCCAAAGGCGAGGTGAATATTGGGAAATAAAAACCTAGACTTTGTTTCGGTCTTTATTCACTCAGCCTGAGGTGGATAATATTATTGTTTTAGTATAAATTTTACATTACAGTGTGACGCACCTTACCGTGACCACCTAACAAAGTTTTTTACAAATTATCTGCCAATAAGGGTTTGCGAATTTGATTGACAGTCACACCTCCTTGCAAAGTTCATACGGTTGTACAGTGTAAGTTGAACACTGTTGCATGGGTTTTTCAGTTGACACATTTACACTTAGTTGTCAAATGTATAAGTTTGTTGGGGGGCCACGGTAAGGCGTGTTGCACTGTAAGGTGATTGTTTGAAAAATATGCATTTTCACCTCGACAAAACAGCTTGTGGCCATTTTGAAAAATATGCTTAGGTGATTATTGCATAATAATAATCTCAAGTTCAACCAATCAGCACAGATAATTTCAATAATCACCTATGTAATAATATTAATTTGATATATTGTTCATGTTGGGGCTCAAGAATGTTTTCTCTTTGTGTACAAGTGTCATTAATTTTGTTTCCCTTGAAAAGCCTCTTAAAGCAGGCCGTCAATAATTAAGAATAATTCTTTGAAATTGAGGTAAATATTCTGCCACTATTCACCGAGATTGAAGAGAATACCGGGTAATAATTGTTTTAATACATGTATATACTCACGAAGTGATCTCAACAACATTTGCAGAAGAAAACCTTCCAAAGTCGATTTAATTGACATCTCAATTCATGTGTGGAAAACATGCAAACGACACAAAGCATGTGCAAAAGTGTTTACAGAAGCTTCAAACATAGAAAATCAAAATAACCGTCCTTGTCACAAACAGCAAAATGGTCATTTAACACCTTTAAAATCAGCAGTCTAAATGGAAAGTCTGCTTGTTAAAACATTTTCACCATTCGATCAAAGTTTTCGAGCTTCATTTGAAATGCAAATTGAAATTGTAGTTGGTATTAAAGGATCCGCATGAAATGGTGGCTCTTATTGAAGTTAGGGCTAATTTGTTGTAAAATGACCCGTCTTGTTTCCTTGCAGCCATGTAGAACCTTCTTATACTTTTTTTTTAATTCCTCAATTTCAGTAACTAATTCGTTTTGCTGGGCGACCAGCCATACAAAACAGAATTACTCAGAGTGAAACAAATTGTTGCCATGAAGATTTTTTAAGTTTCAGCAATAATCATCTGGAAAAACTAAGTCAAACACTGGTTGGCAAAAGTATGAACTCTTCTCTTACCTTTGAAAACTTTCAGGCCAAATTTTGTGGCCTCTTTGTATTCTATAGCACAGCATCATGTTGCATTCTCAATATTTCTGATTCAGAAATGCTGGCGAGCTTACGCTGGTCAATTTGTCTTGTTTGGATGATGCATTATTCACTCTGTAGGGAGTGAGTAATGCTCAATTACTCCAAGAATAGTGAACCAGTCAGATTGCTTGAAACACCAAGATCACTGACTGAGTATATACTAATTGTGTATAAACCTTTTACAACTGACATGTAAAAAGTAGACTTTAGAAGTCATAAGAAGGTCTTGCATGCCCTTTTTTTCCCTCTAGATCGAGGAGCAGCCTTCAGTGGTTGAAAATCAGTCAGAAGATGATGGGGCATTGGACGTGAGAACGAGAGGCTCGTCAAATGCTCCTAAGTTTGGCTGGGTTAAAGGGGTCCTGTTCGGATGTCTTCTCAACATATGGGGTGTCATGCTGTACTTACGTCTTTCCTGGGTGGTAGGTCAAGCTGGAATAGGCTTGGCATCCGTCATCGTTTTATTGTCAGCTGTTGTGACCACGCTGACAACGTTGTCCATGTCTGCAGTTTGTACCAATGGAGAAGTCAAAGGAGGTGATTGTCATTTTCTTATTTGGTTAATAATAACAACATGTAAATGGCATGATTTACATCATTATGCATTGTACATTGTATCTATTGTCTTGGTTACATGTACCACAGGATTATTGTGCTCATCATGCAACTTACAGATTTTGGAAATATCTGTAGGCTAGATTTGGCTGCACGTGATTGTGCAAAGGTGCCTATGTGACTATACTCTTGTCCATTGATTTCACTAAAACAATGTCTAATAAAGCAATTATTGTAATTATTATTTTTTTGAATTTGCTTTTTGTGATATCTGGAATAGTCCATTTTACAGTTGTGTGCTTACAGCCGTAGTAACCTGGCTTGTTTTGGTAGAAACCTCACTGCTTTTCTTCTGCAAATTCTTGCAAATTAGCATGACAAGTCATGAGTCCACAACAAATTTTGACCACTGTGATGACGAATATCATTGTCGATAAGAGTACAGACAAGGCTAAACCACTTTTGATTTGTTTTTTACCACAATATTCGACGCCAAAAGAAGTGTTTATTTCAGAACGCATGACACAAAAAAGAGCAAGCGTTGTCTGTAACTTTCTCGCAATAAGATGGGTTTATTTCCCAAAAGGAGCGTTCCTGATTGGCTATTACATTGCGTGACAAATTGATGTGAGCAGCATTGTGTAGACTCTTATTGACAAGGGCAAAGTAGCCGATCAGATTGTGAGATTACAAGCAATTGTGGTAAAACATTGCTTTTCAGATTGTCTATATAGGTAACAGCTCGTCTTCCCATGTTCATGCGTCTGCTCATGGGCTGCCAGATTACTAGTTTGTAGATGGTTCTTCCTCCAGGTGTCTGGCACAATGACTGGCTAGCGTCAACCTTCTGAAACCCACAGCCCTTGAATAAAGGATTTGGTGGAAAACTGCTTGAAAACTCTTTTTATTTTTCCTTAGGTGAAAATTGTTGGAGTTTTTTTGAGATTTCATCATACTAAGTTAAAGAGAAATTTCAAAAAATTGAGCCCAAATTTGACTACTGGGAAAAGATCAAATGCAAGAATTAAACTGCCAGTGCGTGCACTTCACTTAAAGGGCATTGCATTGTGGGATCCTTTTGTTAAACGGAGGCCATTTTTTTTATGAGATGTGTTCTTGTGAAGTTGCAGTCTGATACATGTAAATGAAAATGCCAGGTGGAGGATATCAAAGCAGGCTTTTTCAGCAAAGAAAACTCTGAAACAGAATGTGTGGCGTAGAAATCTTCTCACAAACACTCCTTGAAAACTCAAATTTCTGGTTCTTGAAAACTCCTTGAATACGCCTGGAGTTTTAAATAACTGAGGAGAAAGTGCTGCCTTTGTAATCTTATCTGCAAATGGTTCAACTTTCAAGTCTTCTCGGATAAGGACTATAAACTGTAGGCCCTGTCTCACAACCTTTCCTGTTAATTAACGCTGTGGGACACGAAAGAATCCATGCAGTGTTTGTGAAGATTAGGGGGAGACCCCTGATGCAGTCGTCTGTCCTCCTTTCACATTCATGTGTGGGTTGGAGGGGTGGGTGAGATCAAAATACAGGTAAATTATTTAAAGTGCCCCTGTGATAAAAAAAACCACTTCCTTTTTTCCTTTAGATTTTGAAAGTGTGTTTGCTTAACACCTGACTGGCAAAATTTTGAGCTTTGATTTTTATCCAAAGGCCGTTTACTTTGAGTGTAAGTTTTGGATTTCACGGTATGCCATTACTCACGTTCAAAACTGACCGACTGGACCTCAGAGGGTTGGATCCAGGGAAAAGTGACGTCAGAGGCTCACTAGCTTAAAATTTCAGCGTGTGAACGCAGCTTATTATATATGCAAAGCGTGAGTTTAAAAGTCTGAAAGCCCAAAACCCCCGTGCTGCATATTAATTCTGTGGCGTACGCACGTATTGCATTCTTAAACTAGTGAGCCTTTGACGTCATTTTCTCCTCGATCCAGCTCTCTCAAGAACATAATGTTAGTAATGGCGGACCATTAAATAGGAAAATTGCAGTTAAAATAAAGAGGTGTCTTTTTGAAATCAAGGCTTAAAACGTGGGTCACTTAGTGTTTTGTTAACGTAGTTTTGAAATCCAAAGAAAAATATGAATTGATTTTTTGGTCACAGGGGCACTTTAATATACATGTATGCATATATATAATTATGCATAATGAAGCAGGGTGAGATCAAATTAATATGGACCAGGAGCTCAAGACCTTGAAGCATGTATCTCTGATTCAGGGCTGGGGTTCGTTTTAGTTTAAAAATTTCCTTATTTGGATGAAACTTAGTTTGTGCATTTTTGGGCACGTGCAGCTGCCATCTTATTTTTGTCCATATTTGGGCATAAAATTGGTGTCCTAAAATCCCCAGCTT
>OX421451.1:5298732-5301232 GCA_949126865.1 Montipora capitata
CGTTTAGGCGACTACCTGTCAAGAATGAGCTCGGAGATGCCCCAATTGAAGACCAGAAAGTACTAAGAACAATCCGCATAGGAGAGCTGGTGAGGCAGAATTGCACTCAAGACACGAGGCTTGTTGTAATCTCAATTCCTGTTCCCGTCAAAGATGTCACGACTCCGTTAATGTACATGAGCTGGCTCGAGGTGTTATCGGCTGATCTGCCACCAGTACTTCTCGTGCGCGGCAATCAGACAAATGTACTGACATTTTATTCTTAGGCCGTAGAAACTGAATGAAAGCAACATATGCATTGTTGGTTTAAATTGGAAAAATGAGCGTGCGACACCCATTTCAGTTGATTTCTTTGCCATTCTCTTCAAATAACATATGGGAGTTTAAGAAACGACGGTTGGTACTTATGCCTGGTTCCCACCTGTGCGATAAGCAAAAGCATGAGCATAAGAAAAATCGTGTGGGAACGGACGTAGAAAAAGCATAAGCACAAACACAACGATTCGCACGCCATCTTGAATCTTACTAGATCTTTTCCGACGTACTACGCTTGCGTTTGCCAAATTTTCCTCGGCTTGTTTCACTGTGTAAACGTAGCGGTAAAACTCATCCTTGTGGTTACGCTTGTTTTTATTGCTCGAGTGCGAACCGGGCTTTAAAGGTCACCGACGGCGTCGTCGACGAAAAACGTCACTTCAAACTATTGGTTTGACCTATTCTAAGTTTTACGATGTTTCCACCTTGTTTATGTTGTACAATATGAGCGAAGTATGCTATAACCAGATTGGTACGTACGGATTTGAAGCAAAGAGAGAAAAGGAAAGATTCACTGTTGTTTGTTCATGTTGTCGTCAAAACCCGAAAATTGGTCATTTAACGTTGTTATACCTCCCAACTCAAATACGTTTTCTGATTGGAGGAGAACGTGTCACGTGTCATTGGTCAAAACTTCATGACGCCCTAGGGCGAATAAAACTTCATGACGCCCTAGGGCAACAACAACTTGAACTTTCGACTCACACGTGATCAGGTCGTGCACCTTTGAAACGGCGGCAAATCTGTACGCCAGCCGACGTCAAGCAAATAATTTTTATCTGTGTATTGTTCTATTTTGAGTTGGGAGGTATAACAAAACACTTAGTGACTGGCCCCTCGGAAAACAGTGAGTTTTGTTTCCCCTCGACCTCAATGTTTCCCTCGGCTTCGCCTCGGGGAACATTGAGGGTCTCGGGGAAACAAAACTCACTGTATCCCTTGGGGCCAGTCATTAAGTGCTTATTGTTTTGACGGATACGGGAGAGAAATGTACAAAAATGCGTTCCGCACGTGTTGCACAATCATTTTTTCCTCTTTTAACCAATAATATTACTGTATTTTGGCGTTGTCATTGCCGGAGCCGTTGCCGTTTCTTAAACTCCCTAATATAAATTTACACGATCTAAAGTCTTTCGCGGGTATTACTTTTCGTTAATGTCTCACAATGTGAGCGAATTGTCCTAAACCTAAATGTATACGAATGGTTTCACATTAATGGAAAATCTAGAATGGAAGGTTCGAATTTGTGCGCTTATGTTGTCGTTAAAACTCAAATTTGGTGATTTTACGTTGTTATGCACAGTACAACAAAAATACGAGATAAAATACGTGCAGCACGATAATTTTCTCTTCTTTAACCAAAAATGATAGGAAAGTCATGGGATTTCTAATCATGTAAAATACAGGCCTGGAAATCCTGGAAAATGAAGGCAAGTCATGGAAAATCCTGGAAAATTACCTCTATGCACAAACAAAACAACATTCTTGTCTCAAAAAAACAAAAACAAAATCATCTGGAATAATAGTCGCATCCTGATTGGAGACCGGCCAGTTTTTTTCAAACCCTTATTTGAGGCTAAGATTATACGTATTAAACAATTTTTAAAAGAAGACAACACCTTCTTCTCACTGGACGAGCTCATTCGCAAAGTGAACATCAGTATTCCCTTTACACTGTACTATGGCCTCGTTGCTGCCATTCCTACAGAATGGAAAAATATATTAAATCAAAACAACTCGCACCTAAACCCGCTCTTGAAGACCTTCCGTCGACCCGTGTCGCCTACTCTACACTTTAACCAACAACGTAAGTCCACCAACATCAGAGAACAGAATTCTAAATTACGGTTTCTCCAAAGAAAGCATCCACAAGGTGTACACGTTGCCTTTCCTAATAACCAAAGACTCGAAATTAATTGCTTTCCAGTATAAAATAATACACCACATCTTACCTACCAAATCCAGCCTTTTTCGAGCTGGCATTACTGATAGTGACATTTGTTCCCTATGTGCTACCGAAAAGCAAACAATAAACCACCTTCTGTACCACTGTACTGTATCTAAGGCTTTCTGGGATAGATTCACCAGCTGGTGGTATCAGAAATTCAAACAAGTGGTCAATTTGAATGAATCTAACATCCTATACGGTTGGCATAATAACATAAAAAATAAACAGGCACTTAAT
>OX421451.1:5306232-5311232 GCA_949126865.1 Montipora capitata
CGGGAACGATGATTGACGCGGGCATCGTTCGTTCTGAGACAAAATTCCTGAGCCACTATGGCGCGGGAGTGTCGAAGAGCCGCTTTGAGAATAAAAAGGTAGAGAATTATGGTTGTTGTTAATGGTATTCCATGAATAAGGATGAAACAAGTTATTAGGTAGTCTCCACTAAATGTCGTAGTGAAACGACAGGTCGGCGAAGAAACGTTATCTTCAGCTCTCCCCCACCCCACGAGGGGCAGAACGGCGAAGACGAGCAACCAAGCCCAGTTCATAACAACGCTTGCAATGAATATTTTCTCAGTGGCCCTTGTGTTGTATTTAAATGGACTCATAATAGCTGCAAACTTATCAATACTCACGAGCAAAATATTGATGTTTGAAGCACCTCCAAAGAGAATTGTAATCAAGGCCACGATGTGGCAAGGAATTAAAAATGTCACGTGTTCATCTGCGCGAAGAAATTCTATGATCCGAAAAGGAATCGCCAAGAGTGCTTGGCCCAAGTCTGCCACGGCCAAATTTGCCAATAAGAGGTCTGATGACGAGCGAAGGTTTCGGTTTATACCAATAGAGACCAACACCAGGAAATTTCCTCCGATAGCAATGGCAGATATGGTTGTCAAACTAATGGCTGTAACAATAGAGTTGGTGAAATGGTTATCTTGATAGACTTCTTGAGAGTGATTGAATGTCATCTTCGTACCTTGTAAACCATCAGTGCAATCGGCTTGCACCCACGACAAGATATTCCTTCCTTTCAATCGACTGGGAAAATGAAAAGTCGGGAAGAGAAGTTGTCGAAATTGTCTACTGGCATTTTTGAGAAAAATCTAAAACGTCAGAGAAGGTTCATCAGTCTTAGATAATTTTGTAAACCTTTTCGCTCAGTAGCTGACGTTGAGGGAATAACTGTTTTCAATATCTTACATTTAGTTGCTCTGCTGTGCGGTGACTCATGTCCTCTCGATCTCCTATCTGCGTCAGTTAAGTCCCAGTCTGTTCCTCAAACTCTAGACTCTTTCCGCAGTAACTGACTCCGTTTCAAACCTGTTAACCGCACAAACTACTGCAATGGTCAAAATGACGGGATGATCATGCATATCCTCTGTTGTCGATCTTCAAATCTCTAAGTGATATTCCCACAATTGACTTCCCCAAGTAAAATTAGGTTCAACTCCAATCAATGACAAGTGAAACAGAAAGCAGATGTCGTTTTTGCAACCATGATATATCAAAATGTTGAAATGTCGTTTGAGTTCAGAACTATGATTGGACGAGTCTCGCATAATGATAGTCACTAAGCACCGGAAAAATACAATAATTTATTCATCTATTAAATTATTACCTTTTGGCTGGCTCTTTTGTTAATTGATCTTGGAGCAAGCTGCTTTGAACAAACATAATTAAGATTTCTGTTTCCTTTGGCTCATCTCTCCTGTCAAAGAAACCAAGAATCAATTAAGAATTAAATTTAGTTATGTACACATTTTTTACTGAACTTTTACCAATTGCAAGCAGGTGGCGTTCACACAAAAGTGCATGGCTTCTTTTCAACGGTGAAAACAAAATTATCGACGAATTCTTGGAAAACATGAAGCTCAGGTCTTATGATAAAGAAACTTATATCCTCATTTAAGGGGAAAGAGTATTTATTATCGCCCCACTTTTTGAAATTTCCTTGGCACACACAACTTCACTCTGAGAGCCAAATGAGTTCATGGCCAACCAAGTCTAAGACGTCAGCTTACTTTACAGCAAAAGAAAATCTTTCTGTCGGAATTTACATTAAATTTATGTTCATTTATGGAGGAAAAAAAGGAAAAAAAAGAGTTAGATTTTCAAAATGGAATTTATTGTTCTCTGCACGATAACCTTTTTATTAATAGTTTATTAAAACGTTATTTCATTATAAGATACTTTGTGGTTTCCTTGTGGCATCCATGTGGTCATTGTATCAAAAGAGAAGGATTGGCGATGAAAACTTAACAGGTTAGCAACGGATGTCTCCTTAGAAAATATCGCTTGAAGAAATAAATCTAGCTAGAGCTTTTGTTTCTTTGTTCTTTCAATGGAAAATTTGCCAGTGATTTAAGGTCACTGTCAACCTTCTGGGGCGTCCTTCGAAAAATCGCTCTTGTTCGCGTTGTTTTTAAACTGAGAAACCCAAGGAAACTATATATCACTAGAAAGCTAATAAAACGAAGTATTTGAAAATGGCTTTAACTGTCCCTTTCAGTTTGTTTCAGAAAGCGAGAGCGAGCGTTAAAACAGACATCCAGACAAACCGCACTTTATCACTCAGGAGATAATAAGCTAACAAAGTAAGTAAGGCTTTTTTCTTGTTCTAATTGGTTGTTGAGAAAATGCATTGTAAAATAATACTCTTTATCATTCGATGTAGTTTTTTCTTCCTTTTCATTGGCCGAGAGCCCACTACGTGACCTGCAAATAACTGTCTACAAATAAGTGTTTTGCTGCAAATAATATTCTGCTCATGCGTAATTGAAACCACGCTCTTGTGTGAAAATGGCAGTTCGCTTTCCTGAGCTTTCGATATGTAATTTAGTCATAATTTCTCTTTATTATTTTTAATTCTTTATTTCTTTTGGGTTCGATACGTAATTTGGTCATTTTTTCCTTTATTAAAAGAAAAAACTTAAAACAGAAAAAATTTACGTTGAGATGGCATCGGTCGTATTTGGATCAACGCCTTGTTGATGGACGAATGCTCCCACAGTTAATCGAGAGACTGGTTATAAAACCTTAAAACCTTTCAAAAGCGAGAACAATGTTGTCGCAATAGATGTTGAATTGACCGTGACCCTGCATAATCTTTTGTTTTCGCTTCGCACGGCTTTGCAAATTAGTTGTGCACAATTTAATCGAAGGATTTGATTGGTTATCTTCTCGAAAAAGGTGTGGTTTGTGCAGGGTCAGGACCAAAAATACGGACAAAAACATGAAACAAAGGAAGTTTTCGAGTTTCATAACCATTCTGTGCATTAATTTAACTATGATACTACGGAAGCTGGTAAGGGTCACACGTTGTCGCTTCCAAGTTGTCGCGAACTTCGACTGATATTCTTTACAGGTCACAGCTCATTATTATTGGTTGTCTCTCGATAAACGAGGAAGACTTTACGTTGCGCTCCAAAACAATGTACGTGTACTAAACTAAAATAATGTCAGCGGTGTGAACGCATGTGACTGCGTAGTCCAAATGCGGAGGCACAGATTCGATTGCAGCTTTCGCATGGAATCCCTTCTGTTGGTGGGGCCGATGACGCAGCTCTGTGTCGACGCTCACGGGCTGCTGCAAGGCGTTGTCGGCGGTCTTTTTCAAAGTTGTGAGCAGCACTTCTTATTGTCACTCGCCAGCTTGATCTGTCCGCTGCAGATGTTTCCAGTTCCTTGGGATGAACACCTGCCCATTTGAGGTTGGTTTTCAAATTGTCCTTGTACCTCTTCTTTGGGCGGCCCTGTTTGCGGTGGCCCGACACCAACTCACCATAGAAGAGCTGGCGTGGGATCCGAGTTTCATCCATCCGGATCACGTGGCCAGTCCAGCGTAGTTGTGCCTGAAGGATTTTAGCTTCAATGCTGGTAGAATTGGCTCTGTCAAGGACTTCTTGATTTGTGACTCGATCCTGCCACCGTATCCGCATAATTGATCGTAATGATCGTGTATGGAACTGTTCCAGCTGTTTAACATGTCTGCGGTACAGAGTCCATGTTTCACAGCCGTAGAGCAGTGAAGAAATAACTACAGCGTTGTAAACTTTGAGCTTAGTTGCAAGGCGAAGGCCTTTGTAGGTCACAGCTCATTGTTTTACAAATACAGAAAGTATCCCAAACATTCATAAAAGCTAACCTTAGGCCTAAAAAACGTTTGTTTAGACCTAATTGTTAGCTTTTATGAATGTTAAATAGAAAACTTTCTTTATTGGTAAAACAATGACCTGTGACCTGTAAAAAAATACCAGCCGAAGTTCGCGACAACTTGGAAGCGACAACTTAGAAGATAGGAAGGAGAACGTAAAATATCAAAGGGATATAAAACTGCGATAGTACTCCCTCAAAGACTAGCACTGCTCTCAGTGAGAGTCCGACAAGACAGTCCCCCCCCCCCCCCCACCCTCTTTAGGTTTAACGCGACAACTTGGTAGCGACAACGTGTGACCCTTGTCGGCTTCCATATCACGAAAACAAAAGATCTCTCGAAAGGTAGAAGTTATCTTCGCACTTAACAGGACAATTTAAGCAATTAGGGACTTTAAGAAACCACGACCGCTACGGCGACGAAAACGTCACTTCAAAATATAAGTTTGAACTATTCTAAGTGTTTCATGATTATTCCATCTTGTCTATATTATACGATATGGGCGAATTGTCCTATAACTGGATTGGTACGGACGGATTTGAAGTAAAGAGTGAGACGTGAAGATTCACTGTAGTTTGTCCACGTTGTCGTCAAAACCTTAAATAGAGCGTTTTCACCCACGTGACTAAAATAAATGCTAATTTGATGAAACAAAAAAAAACGATTTGCATAAAAATAGAGTTCAATCCCCAGAGGATTAGTTTGGAACACCAACTTGGCCGCCGTTTCTTTGTTTTGGAACACCAACATGGCTGCCGTGACGTCATGTGAAAACGCTCTATTTGGTCATTTCACGTAGTAGTTTTGACGAGTACGGGAGAAAAATGTTCAAAAATGCGTGTTGCACGTACAGCACGATCATTTGGGTTCTTTTAACCAATAATATTACTGCTTTTTGGCGTCTTCGTTGCCGTAGCCGTCGTCGTTTCTTAAAATTCTCTTGTGTCTCTTTATAGACGCCTGAAAAATTCAGGCGGAACCAACTGGATTCGAACCCATGATCTCTGCGATGTCTGAATTTTTCAAAGTGTCTATAAAGTGACATATTGCTTAAATTGTGTAGTTAAGTGCGAAGATCGCTTCTATCTTTCGTCTATATACCGCACTCCAAATATAC
>OX421451.1:5321232-5323732 GCA_949126865.1 Montipora capitata
TGGGGAATAAATGTTATTTTTATGCAAATATCTTTAATTGTTTCGGTCCTCCAACATGGCCGCCGTGCACATACTCTATACAGCTCTTAAAAATGTATGCTAAGGACGGCCCGACAATACTGCTAGAGAGTTTTAAGAGCTTACAGGGAATTCTATCTAACCCAGCGGCTTTTTTTGCGTCTAGCTGTACGTAAAAAGGGCCATACATCAGTTGCTTTTCGCATGCTTTTTGAATTTTTGTTCATCTTCTATCCGTTCTCCACGATCCTGAGCGCATAACGGAAATGTTTAATCCATGGCAATTTGTGTATAGTTAGGCTAGTTTGTAGAAGTTTCACGAACTGAAAAATAAGAACAAACTATTAATGGGCAGGCAACATGCAATTCTTAAATGTCCTTTCCTCGAAGAGTCGCCGGAGATCTAAAGTTCCCCAAAACCTCTGGTTTGAACGGAAAGCTTCTAAAGGCTCTACACCTGCCAGTTGATTGACAGTTGTTGCAGACGGTGAATGTGGTCAGGTTTCACTTAAAACGTGACTTTATCATTGCCTTAAAATTGCTTTCGGCAAAACGGTCGCCTTAGCAACCCTTGTTCTCCTGTTGGTATTTTTCAAATTTTTGACTCCTTGCATGTCTATAGCCGTCAAGTTAACATGGTCATTGTCATTTAAGTCCTTGATGCTGAGAATGGCCTTTTAACGAAATTCCACAGGCAGACAAAAATTATACGAAACGTTCTCTTGTATTCTCTATTCCAGCCACCATAAATGAGGAAGTTTATCGCCGAATTGGCGCAAGTCAAACATACGGCGACACTGACGACCGGCGAAGGAACAGTAGGGGCGTTCCAAATTTCAACCAGGTCAATCATGACGATTGGAAGATTGAGAAGGATGAATACGCCTACTAATACAGCTATCATTCGAGCACCTCTAGTGGGCCTGCGTAAGCGCATGCGCTGAGGGAGATTTCTGTTGTCGTAGTGCGCATTTTGTTCGCTGTACGTAATGGTATCTTCATCAGCGAGGGAACGATGATTGACGTGGGCATTGTTTGTTCTGAGACAAAATTCCTGAGCCGCTATGGCGCGGGAATGTCGAAGAGCCGCTTTGAGAATAAAAAGGTAGAGAATTATGGTTGTTGTTAATGGTATTCCATGAATAAGGATGAAACAAGTTATAAGGTAGTCTCCACTAAATGTCGTAGTGAAACGACAGGTCGGCGAAGAAACGTTATTTTCAGCTCTCCCCCACCCCACGAGGGGCAGAACGGCGAAGACGAGCAACCAAGCCCAGTTCATAACAACGCTTGCAATGAATATTTTCTCAGTGGCCCTTGTGTTGTATTTAAATGGACTCATAATAGCTACAAACTTATCAATACTCACGAGCAAAATATTGATGTTTGAAGCACCTCCAAAGAGAATTGCAATCAAGGCAACGATATGGCAAGGAATTAAGGATGTCACGTATTCATCTGCGCGAAGAAATTCTATGACCCGAAAAGGAATCGCCAAGAGTGCTTGGCCCAAGTCTGCCACGGCCAAATTTGCCAATAAGAGGTCTGATGATGAGCGAAGGTTTCGGTTTATACCAATAGAGACCAACACCAGGAAATTTCCTCCGATAGCAATGGTTGATATGGCTGTCAAACTAATGGCTGTAACAATAGAGTTGGTGAAATATTTATCTTGATAGACCTCTTGAGAGTGATTGAATGTCATTTTCGTAATAAACCATTAGTTCAATAGGCTTGCACCCACGACAAGATATTCCTTCCTTTCAATCGACTGGGAAAATGAAAAGTCGGGAAGAGAAGTTGTCGAAATTGTTCGTAAATTGGATCTAAATGTCTACTGGCATTTTTGAGAAAAATCTAAAACGTCAGAGAAGGTTCATCAGTCTTAGATAATTTTGTAAACCTTTTCGCCCAATAGCTGACGTTGAGGGAATAACTGTTTTCAATATCTTACATTTAGTTGCTCTGCTGTGCGGTGACTCATGTCCTCTCGATCTCCTATCTGCGTCAGTTAAGTCCCAGTCTGTTCCTCAAACTCTAGACTCTTTCCGCAGTAACTGACTCCGTTTCAAACCTGTTAACCGCACAAACTACTGCAATGGTCAAAATCACGGGATGATCATGCATATCCTCTGTTGTCGATCTTCAAATCTCCAAGTGATATTCCCTCATTTGACTCCCCCAAGTAAAATTGGGTTCAACTCCAGTCAATGACAAGTGAAACAGAAGGCAGATGTCGTTTTTGCAACGACATATCAAAATGTTGAAGTGTCATTTGAGTTCAGAACTATGATTGGACAAGTCTCGCATAATGATAGTCACTTCGTACAAGAAAAATACAATAATTTATTCATCTATTAAATTATTACCTTTTGGCTAGCTCTTTTGTTAATTGATCTTGGAGCAACCTGCTTTGAACAAACATAATTAAGATTTCTGTTTCCTTTGGCTCATCTCTCCTGTCAAAGAAACCAAGAATCAA
>OX421451.1:5328732-5343732 GCA_949126865.1 Montipora capitata
AAGCTGAATATTTGACATTTCGAAAATGGCCTGTAGGCAGAGGACAGACAACTGTGACACTTACAACAGTGGTGCTGGGGGGGGGGGGGGAGGACCCCCATATGAAAAGAGGGGGATGCTCATCATCTCACTTACGGGTGTAAATTTCGGATTTTGGTCTCATTTAAGGTGTTCTAGGCAAAACGCAATCATATGTAGCCGTGAAAGTTTCCTTTAGGGTTGCGCACGAAAAAATATAAGAGTGTATATTTACACTTTTCTGTTTCTTCCCCTTAGGTGAAAGTATTAAATGATAATGTCTTTGCCATCATTAAAAGTCGTATTTTTCATTTATCTGTGTTTTAATATGGTCTCTTTTAGGGGTCATTAAAAGCTTGGGCCACGCCCAAATTGGTCTCCTTTAGGGGTATAATTTAAAATATCCGACGAGCATCCCTCCCCCTTTTATATGGAAGTGCCCCCCTTCCCCGGGTAGTAAAGAGTGAGGGTCGGGAAGAAAGCAACATGCTTTATAAAAATAATGCTCACTTTACCTGTCACACCCACTTGGATCCAGGAATGAATGTAATGAGATGCACGGCCAATTATGACATCCAACACGAAGGGTTTTTTTCATTGTAGGCATTTGCTATCTATTTCTAAAAGTACGGTGTGTGTAAGGGCTAGGTTGTTTCAGTGTCAATGGTAAATCCAGCTGTTTCTGCTTACTTCAGAACTGGAATTAAAGAGGTCAATTTGGGGAGAACAGAAAGAGGACACTTTGTGACACTTGTCAAAATCATTTTACATCTAATTGCATGCATCTCCGGACATCGTGAGGCCATGCTCAAAAGGAGAACTAAAACATTTGCCTGCACACTAGTAGCAAACTACATTAATTAGATTGCATTTAACTGCATTCAAGCCACAGCAAACGTTTGCACAAGAAACTGTCTCTGAACAGTCATGTTCATGTGGTCAATTGTTGTTTTAATTTTGCATCTAATAATTGCAGCTGATGAAATTCCCAGTTATGCCAGACCCACAACATCTTCCCAACAGAGATACAGAAAGACACCTCCATTGACAGACTATCTCGATGATGCAGCCATATCCACTTCCACCTGGCCTTGGGCATCACTCCCTCCTACCCAGGCAAATGACGAGAGAAGAGAGAAAGGACTGGACATGTCACCACCCCCAAGTGTAAGCTATACTTACATCTGAAGTTCATTTACAGTTGATCAGTCAAAGTGCCATTTCATTATTTTCACTATTATTAATAGCTTGATAAACACAGTTACTTGAATAAGCCCTCGGGCCATAAATTGAATGTGAGAAAGCACAGGCCATAACTCATAATGTGGCCCTTAAACTCAATTGGTCAATTGCAGATACACGTATGTATTAGGTTTTTTGATTCTCTGGTCAGAACTTTAATTGTTACTTCTAATATTTAGAGACTGCTTATTCAATTTTTAGTCATGTGCACTTACCAGTAAGTGGTGTAATGTTCAGGGCTTTGGACTTCTGATGCCTGGTTTGAGGCCTGGCTCAGTCACTGTGCTGTTTCCTTAGACAAGAAACGTTGCTCCACACTGTTTCTCTTGACCCAGGTTTAGACAAATACCAGCTACATACTGTAGGTACTGCTGGGGATAAACCCTGAAAGGGACTAGCTTCCTGTCCAGGGAGGAGTAGCAATTATACTCTTTGTCAGATTCTGCTACAAGAAACTAGGATAGGCTTCTGTCAGCTGTATGAGCCGCAATAGCTTGTGTGCAACTAATTATTACCTTAATTACCTTTACATGCAGAACTACAGAAGGGAAAATCTAATTTATCTTTCTTGCTTCCTAAGGCTAAGAGCAGAATCACCAAGTCCTCAGTTTGGAAAGAGTCTATGAAACCAGAACAGCGGCAAGCGGAACGAGATGATCTGAAGAGATTACAGAACAAAGCAGAATACAAAAGGAATCCACGATTTGTGCCTCCCTTGAATTCCGGGCTGACTAAATCAAACAAGGAGAAAAAGAAAAAGAAATTAGATATAGAGAAAGAAAACAAGTGAGTTTAATATGCTTTTCATAATTTACGTGAGTACTCTGAAGTTCAATTGTTAATCAATGCCTAAGCTTTTTGCCAATCATGTTTAAAGTCATGTTTAGCAGTCACTTTAAAATGGAATGGACCGGATTGTCCCATAAACCCTTTCCACTAGAGTGATTGATGGCAGTGAAAACAAAGCATCGAATGGGATTTGATCTTCAGAATCTGCAAGTTTTCGAAAGGTGCAATATAGTAATAATAATATCATCATGTTTGCTGGTCAGAGAGTGTTGTATTGTAAACAGCTCCCATGTTCCTCACAGTTCAAATTGTCTATTATGCACTACCAGGGGTGGATCCAGGGGAGGTGAATAGAGTTGCTAGCCACCCCCCCCCCCCCCCTCTCATTTTGGCTCCTTTTTTTTCTCAAGTTTATGTGCTTTTTAGTGTATTTTTATTTTTACTGGAATAGAGACTGTTTACCTGACGTGAACATTTTTATGAATGCAAAACATGAACAAAGTCAAAATGGCAGCCTAAACTATCTGGACTTTTGTCAGGGTATATACTTCGATTCTTTCAATTCATGCCCCTTAAACTATTCCTAGATCCAACACTGACTGCACCTGTCCTTCCAAACCTTTGACTTGTTAGGAGTAAACAGAAAACTAGTGGTAAAATTACATATTTGTCAAGTGCTTTAATCACAATAGATCATTTTATTGCCATTTAACAGTTTCCACTTAATCAAAGTCTCATTAAACTCTTTGTAAGGACATAAAAGTAATTATTCTAAATATTTTGCACCTATCAATGTTAAGCCCCAGGGAGGTGGGTGTTGGGCTAACCACGGGAGTTTGATCGTGAGGTCTGTCGTCACAGGTATGTGACGTCCCCAGGCTGGCGATTTTGATCGTACAAATGGGACATTTTACCACCTTCATTTGCCGCCGGGTGGACATTTTGACCAATTATTTTGTCCCAGGGGTGGGGAATTTGAATTACTTTAAATGAAAATGTCAAAATCCCCACCCCATGCCCGACCCCCCCAACCTGGGGCTTAACATTGATAGGTGCATTACTTCAAAGGTCTCAATTGTTTTGCATTTTTTCAGACCCTGTGATGATCCTGTTGAAGTCTTTATTGCCTCACCATCACCCATCGTATTCACTGCCTACGAAGTTGGAAAAGTCTACGAGGTGTGATTTTCTGTACATTTAACAATTTCTTATTATTATTCTGAGCGTGCGTAATGTGGGGCGAAAAGAGTTGGTAAATAGCCATTCTCGTCCCCAGAGCCCTCCGTTTCTTTTGGTCACGTGGTCGGCGAAACGAAAGGCTCTGGGGCCGGTTCCTGGAAGGAGGAATAAATTATACCTTGAGTATAACAGTTATTCCAGGGATAAATCTGCTATTCTAACAGAACAGAATTTATTCCGGAAATATAGGTATTCATGGAATAAGGCACATTTATCCCTGGAATAGAGTTATTACACCTTTCAGGAACCGGCCCCAAGTCGCTGCCAATACCGGGAGCATTTACCATTTGCGCGGAAAATCCGGTTGGAATGGAACGCACGAAATGGTACAGGATTCTCTCGGTGTGGAGTTTTGCCAGGCCCGAGTCTGTCACGACTTGTACAAAACAATAACAAATCAAAATGGCGGCCCCATCTGCAGTGTCGAAAGGCGGGAAAAGAGGCCGAAGTGAACCGGGTCGAGTGGGAGTTTACAAATGGTAGAGGAATTTTCCGGTCATTTCGGTTGGAACGGGAAAAGAGGAATACGTCTGAGGATTTCCATCTTTTTCGGAAACTTTCCGGTGGAATGAGCTGTACCATTCGAATTTCCAACCGGAATTTTCGGTTTTTATTGACAAATGATGTCGGTAAATCTCGGTCATCCGGCAGGACATGCGCACTTCTTTCAAGTTTCAATAATTTTGAGTGAGGGGAGAGAAGATATTGGTATAATTTCGTATAATGAATGCTTTCTCACTAGATCATCTCGAAAGAAGCGTTTAAAAGGCTTTGATTGCGCTTGTCCGGGTTACCAAACAACACAACAGGATGGTTACGATCGAGAATGATCTCGTTGCAGGGGATGCAATAGATAGTTTTCACGTGACGTCATCGCCGCTTGTTCTCTCATTAGCTTCTTTTGTTCGTCCACCATAAGTCGTACATTTCTCTATTGTTATTGGTGTCTCTAGAGATTGGTTGAAAACGTCCTGTAGGGAACTTAAGCAACGACAACGGCGACGGAAACGAGAACATCAAAATTTACACAACAGCTTTACACGCCCTGCACGTGCGTGCGTGTTTCATTTTTGTCCATTTTTTTTGCTGTCTGCTGCAAAACAACAATGTGAAATAGCCAAATTTGAGGTTTTATCGAGTAAGTCAGCACTTGACGACAAATTTTCATTTTCTTCCCTAAATGAAGCGCCGTTCCGATCAGTGTCATTCTTGGGGGACTACCACACCCTTTTCCTCTTAAAAAGAATGAATTGAAATAGTCACGAAGTGATTACAATAACGCGGATTTGTATTTTGAGACGACGTCCTCGTAGCCGTCTACGTTGTCGTTCCTTAAGTTCTCTATCGATTTTGCGGAAACTTGTACGCCTTTTTCGGCGTAGTCACCATATTTCAGAATTTTTTATTTAATCTTTTGAAAAGAGCGCCAACAAGGGCTTGCCGCATCCCATTTGTTCCCGCCATATGGACCGGAATTAAAATGTAATGCGTAGTACTTTTAATTTTAATTTTTTCTGCGCATACAATTTTAATTAGCCAATGAAAACAATTGAATTTTTATGTGCGACCAGAGCCCAGGCTTTGGTTTCTCCGACCACGTGACCAAAAGAAAGGGAGGGCTCTGGGGACGAGAATGCTAAATAGCCAAGTCGAGGCACTTAGCACCGAGTTGGTTATAACCAGTATCCAACAAGCGCGAATGGGGAGAATCATTTCCATTCTCCTTTGTTTTGAACAAAACAAAATGCTAATTATTCCCCCGAACATCGACTGTGTTATTTTGTTGCTGCACAATTCGAAGCAAGCCTATTGTTTCATTAAATTTGTTGTGAAATTTTCGTTAAATTCTGAACGCTTGAACACGTGTGAACTCAGATTGGTCAGAGCAAACGTGACGTTATTGGTTGAGGGCCATGTTATTGGCTGTGAAGACTGTAAACAGTGATGACGTTCATACCATTTTTAGGCTAAAAGTTGGTGCGCACTTCCCACGCCGAACGACTTGAAATAATCGCGAAATGATTGGAGTTATGTGAAAATTAATGTGTTTTTAGGTGACAGCCCTCGTAGCCTTCGTTGTCACATCAACAGGTGACAATACCTTGGCTTATAGCGCAACCTCAGACACTTATGTCCAGGTTTGACCCTAATTAGATGCACGCCCAATTTTGACATCCAACACAAAGTGTCCCTTTAAGTCTAAGCATTTGGTACCTATTTTCAACAATAAGGTAAGGGTAAAGGTTAGCGTTATTTTTAGCTTTGGGTAAATGCAGCAGTTAATCTTCACTTAAAGAGCAGCATTTGGGGGACACTTAGTGACATAAATTGTCTGTATTCTGAGACACAAGTGATGTTGAAGTTGGCGAGAAGAGCAAGAGGACACTTCGTGACGCTTATTGAAATCCGCGTGCATCTAATTAGGGTCAAACCTGGACATATCTCACCTCAGAATAACCCTTTCTGAGTTATCAGTGGTTTTCCCACATAAACTAGGCTAAGGGATTAAAAAAAAGTGCCTACAGGCTCAACTCCAATGTCTATTGGGGGCTGGACAATCTGCGAGTCATGCGAGCCATGCGAATTTCGCATTTAAGTCTAAGCACCCATTTGAAACAGTTAGCTTTCAATAACTGTCCGACTCGCATGTTGCCTCGCTTGGCTCGCCATGTTGGCTCGCAGCCATGGCTCGCTGGCTCGCACATTGTCAACACTTTCTGAATTGCAGCAGTCGGTTGCCAAATGGCTAAGTGATGTTCAATATTTTCACACCTAAAGCTCCAAGTAAGGTTTGTACGTCCAGAAACCCAATCTGCCACTTTGGGCTAGAAAAACATCGTCATCTTCTGGAATTTTAATCGTATGCATCTTTTTGCAGTTGTTGTTGGAACTCAAGAATGTATCTTCGTCAAGTCGACAGCTGAGAATTACGCCACCATCCTCAAAATACTTCTCTGTTGGCTTGGGTAGGTTAAGTTTTATTTGGACATAAGTCAAGTACAGATTAATTGAGAAAGGAGATTATAACACCTTAAATTCAACTTTCTAGGGAGTTTAACCCATTGACTCCTGGGGCTGAGACCCTAACAGATTTTACTCGGTCTAACGCCAGACGATTTTAGTCGTCAATGGCTGGTGGTTGACAAGTCAATAGAGAGCTTTAGATTCTACGACGAGAACCACTACGAGTGCGAGATTTTCTCATTAGAACAACAGTGAGCGCGCGCAAACCAGCTTCATTTTGGCGGGAAAAACGTGATATTGTCGTCATTTTAGTACGAGGTTTTGCAAAAATGTCGTCGTGTCAAAACAAGTCACCAACACGGAAGCAGTTTTGACATTTCTCGATCAGGAAAAGGCTCAGTTTCCAGCAATAAGAATAACTGAGGAACCTATGCTGCTAACAAAGAGTAAGATTAAATGTCTGGGTTGTAAATTTTCTAAGTATTTTCGCAAAAAACAGGCAGTCAAATCTCGTACTGGTTCTGGTCCTCGTCAATTAGGGAGTTTAAGAAACGACAACAGCTACGTCAGCGACAACGCCAAAAAGCAGTAATAATGGTTGCGGTTACACTGTCTTAGGAGAAACACAGTGTAACACTAATGTTGACAGCCCAGTCTAGTGTAGACTCTGTGGTGTTTTGAATCCCTAGGGAACAATGAACAAAAGAACTTGATTTAGCACAAGTGTTAACTTCCTAAATGCGACCGCAACCATTATTGGTTAAAAGATGAAAAAATTATCGTGCCGTCTGCGTCTGAAAAACGCGCGTGCTTAAGCTCCCTAATATTGTTAGACAACGTTCTCGTAGCATTCGTCCTGGTCCTTGCATTAAGTTCCCCACTGGTTAGTGATAACGACGAAACAATTCCCCAGGCTGGTAATTTCGTTCCGCCATGTTTTCGCGGTGTTCTCAAACTCGGTTAGGCGGGGTAGCCAGGATATCGATAGCCCGGCACGAACCGTTTATATGGCAAAAAGATAGCCCGCCTAGATGGGTGCTTCGGACAAGAAGACAGGGTGCCCTGGGAAGGCCTTCCAGGGCAGTTCAGTTAGCCTGGGCACCCTCTCTCCATGCAAATAGGCCCTGAGAAACGACGACGGTTACGGAAACAACAACTCCACAAAACAATAATATCATTGTCAATAAAAAAGGAAAGGAAAGGAAAGGAACTTCATTTTAGTGTCTAGTCGTTCTAGCGCTGGAGCACTAATTGAGAACATTGTAAACTGAAATCAACAATTTACGCAAATCAAATCAAATGTTGGTTTTTGAGGGGGGGGGGGGGGGGGGTAACCCGGAGTACCTAGAGAAAAACCTTTCAAAGCAGAGTAGAGAACTAACCAACTCAACTCACACATTACGCCGAGTCTGGGAATCGAACCCGGGCCACATTGGTGGGAGGCGAGTGTTCTCACCACTGCGCCACCCCTGCACAATACCCATCAGTTTTGAAATAACCGAGTGGAAAAGAGCTTCCTTTTAGACTTCCAAGTCTTTTCAAATTAAGACTATAAACTGTTGCCTGGCATCTCACAACCCTTCAACGCTCTTAGACTCCTTGGGACGTTGAAGACCTCACTCACCATTAGTAACGATATGGGCACAGAGTTTGAGAGTAATCTGTTTGTCTTATTCCAGGGAGGTTCCCAGGGGAACATGGTGTGGTTGCTCCCGGCCTTAGTTGTCAGTATCCAATCAAGTTTGCGCCTGATTCCCTCGCGGACTATGATGATTTCCTAAAGGTAAATACTTAGACGGAATGCAAAAAGGCCGCTAATACATGTTTTCTTTAATCTCTATACTGATTAGCCTCACTAACATCGTTTTACAGCCAAAATTATTTTCAATTATACACATGCCAACCATGCCAGTAAGTCTTATTAACATGAAAATATAAGATCAGGCGCGTAGCGACTATATTATACGAACGTACGCACGTGCGTACCTCGAAAATCTAAAGAAAACATATTTAATTTAATTAATTAATTAATTTATTTGAGTTAAAAGCTCCAGACTCTGGTCGAGACACTTGATCACACATTAGTCCCCAGTTCTATCCAGGGATATATGGCAAGGATATATGTCGCTCTTGTCACTTTGCTCGCCAATCCTGTGTCAACCAACGCTGCCTAACGCAGTTTTAGCGGCATGAAGACACTGAGAACTGAACCCCTCTTCGAAGCACTATGAGTGAGGAGAAGCTGTCCCAACCTCGTCCCCAGGGTTTTCACCGCCGAGAGTGGGACCGGCTTTTCCCGCCCGTCCTACTCTCGACGCTGAAAAGCCCTGGGAACGAGGTTGAGGCAGTGCTCCACATACACAAGCACAAGAATGTGGATATTGACGATGTAGTTTCCGAATTTTCCCGTCATAAAGGGAGACGTCTCGACCTTTTCCTGTAGCCACATTTACAGTTTATAATACACTTGTCAAGTATGCACTTATATCAGTAGTACCAAAGGTTGACAATTAAGCAACAAAGTCACTGAATAGTTAGCGTTTCTTAATGCTTTGATTTATGGAACTTTCCCTTGGAAAACATAGGAAATGACATTTCCGGGGCCCAGAAGTAAAACTTTCCTGGGGGAGCATTGCCCCCAGACCCCCCTAGAGGATCGCACCTTCGGCGCTCGTTTCACTACGCCTTCCTGTGCGTACCTAAATGGAAAAACCACGCAACGCCCCTGTAAGAGCAATTTACAAGCTTCAGTTTTTGGATTCGGTCAATACTGATTTGTTTATAGCAATTTTTTTTAAATATTGGGAAATCCAAGACGAGGGAGGACGAGGAAATGAATTGTACCACTTTGGAGGATTAACAACAGGTTAATAGGTCGCCGACGTCATTCAAGTACACTTAAATTTTTCATAGTTTTGCGGTGATCGCCGACCCTCGTCAAGAATGAATTAGATAAGAGTGTTGTTATGGCATGGGTGGGTCTCCCAGCACAGTCACAAATGAGTCTATTTTAAGAATACCCGTTCCCGCGAAAATCAGTTGTCATGTCCCTGAAAAAACATGGGAGAAGCAGTCACGCGTGACAAGGGTTCTTCTGATTGGTTAAAATTGGCAGCCCTTTGTTTGTTTCGCGCGCAAAGTGTACGTAAAAATAAATCCATTTGTGAGACCGCAAAGTGGTAGATCAACACTCTTATCTAATTCAGTCTTGCCCTCAAAGAGATCTTAGATGGGTCGGCATGCAGCATAGGAGCATTCCTGAACTTCTCGATATGTCTGTGATTATCCCAGACAATCGGGGATATCTATACTTTCTAGTTTTCGTGAGTTGACAAATCTGGGATCGTCGGACAACAGTGAAATCCCCGATCTCCTCGGATTTTCCCGACTCCTAAAACTAGCCTTTAAGGGCTCCGTGCATGTATTGTATGAGCACAGGTAAAATCCCACAATTCCCTTTTTAACAGGGAAAATGCTATTCTTATACTGAGTAAGCTTTGGTTATACAATCGTTGTGAAAGTGCTTCACAGAAGTCATGTCTTGCCACCGTTACCATGAAACGTTTAATTTACGTTAATTTAATTTAATGTTAATTTATTAACTCCTTGCCTTTTCGCTTGTTAAGCAAAACGCGCATGTTGCGTTAAGTTGACAAACTTGCATGTCCTTGGCCGAGCGAAGAAGTGGCATGGAACTCTGTCTGTGATGACGTCACCAACTGCTCCACATTCTAGTTTTTTGAGAGTATTGCCGCTTTGTAAAGCATTTTTTATCACCATTTCTAGATAGTCCATCTCAAGAGAGGCCATGACCACCACTAACTCGGTCGTGGGTGAAATCCGTTTGTTTTACCCCTCATTTAAGGCGAAATTTCGTGGTGACTCCTCAAAGTGTGTTTTCTGTAGGCCAACAGATTTTTTTGTCTTAGCAAAGAAAGGTATATGAGGTTAACACTCTTTGAGAAAAGTGTTGGTTTTCAGCTCTAAAGCTACACGGAGTAATCCATTGTAATTTACATGTATATGCAATGGTCGAACCCTGTTCGCGCGCGAACAATTTCAGGAACTTTAGGCTAAGTTGATTGGTTGTAATCAAAGAAAATATTTTGTACATCATTAGGTAAAAACACAAGTGGACCCTCCAATGGTGATTCCAATTCAGGCGAGAAGGCCACCACCTGTGTTATCTTGTGAGTAGAAAGAATAAAGTGTACCTAAAACAAATATTTTTAGTCAACAATATTGATCTCCCCACAAAAAGCAAACATGTTCGACGATTCTTACCTCAAAATTTCGCTCTTTTTATCTGCCGCGGAAGACGCGCAGAGGTATTAAATCTAGCAGTTATAGCCCTTATCGGACTTATCAGCGGTTTTGCCACATAAAAGAGGCTAAGGGGTCAATTTGTATCGATTTGACCCTTGAGCCTCTTTTGCATGCAGTTGTAAACAAAAAAATGTACCTGCAGGCTCAAGTCCAATAACGTCTATTTGGACCCACGACCGTGATGTGAAGAGGTATGGGTCTATTCTCGATTTGACGTAACGAACTGCTTTGCAATGCAAAATTTCTTTGAAAACAGGAATGCAAAGCAGTTTGTGACGTAAAATCGAGAATAGACCCATGCCTCTCACATTCGTTACGATCGTGGGACCAAATTACTGCTAGTTCTGCCAAGTTTACGTGGCTTGCACGGCACAGAACAAGCGAAATTCTGGGTAACAGTGGTGATGCATGTTTGCTTTGGATGGGGAGATTTATATTAGGAACAAAAAATATTTCTTTAAGCAACTAGGTAACTGTATAAGTGCGAGCAAAACACAAGAAGACGTTTGACTCAGAGGGCATGGTGAGGGGAGAAGTGGGATTTCTTTGTATTGGCTTGACAGTCATATTCTGAGGTAAAAACTAACGATAAAAGAGTCCGACGTTTCGGCGACATCTTGGCGCCATTGTCAAGGGAAACTAAAATAAATATGCGAAAAGTCGGAAAAATATGCGAAACGTCAAGACTCTTTTATCGTTAGTTTTTGCCTGTATATGTTTATCTAAATCACTATTGATTAAAATTGGCTTGACAGTGTAACGATAAATAAAAAGAAAATGCTGGGTTTTTTTTTCCAGGCTAAAATGTTGTGTTTCAAATCTCCCTATCTTGGATTGTAGTTTAAAGGGCAAACTCTCTTAGAACAACTGTCGCTCTGTGGTCGAGCTCCGAGATCGTATTTGTAATGTCATGGAAATGCTTTTATTTTTTTCGCGTGAAACCTAATACATGCTTCATATCCTTCATTCATTCATTGAGGTTTAAAAGAATGCTATCTCGTCTACCCCCATTCCTTATGGCATTGAGCCTGTAAATGTCCCTTGTTGGGGCATGGACTTCCCCAGTTCACGCCATCTTTGCCGATCGTGCGCGAGTCGAGATAAGTCCTTTTTGAATTTATCAAGGTCATCTCGCCTTGGTCGTCTGCGATTTCTTGTATGACCTCGTGGGGTTGTCTTCTGCAGTTGCTAAATTGGGTATGTTGAACACTATATTTCATGGGCTGTATAGTGTGGTACGTCTTATTGTTTTCTGTGCTAAATCCATTGTTATCTTTGTTCGTTCTGTTGTTCTCTTGGCCAATCCTGAAGCTCATTCAATGAGGTACGACACGACCCGTTAAATTGCCTTGATATGTCAAGATGCACGTGATTAGGTGCACGCGAATTTCAAATAAAGCATCACGAAGTGTCCCCCTGCTCTTCTTCTTCTTCTTAACTTCAACATCACTGGTGTCTCGGAACACAGACTATTAACGACACAAAGTGTTCCCCAAATACTGCTCCTCGAGTGAAGATAAACAGCTGCATTTATCCTGCTGTAAGCTAAAAATAACGCTAACCTTTCCCCTTACCTTATTATTAGAAATAGGTAGCAAATGCTTAGACTTAAAAGGGATACTTCGTTTTGGATAGAGCGATTTTCAATTGAGTGTCGAAAGTAATTAGGGAATTGCTTTGGTTTTGCACTACTTCACTCAGTGATTGGTTCAAAGTTCTCGCGCCACTTTTTCAACCAATCAAAAGTGAAACCAAAACCAATCGTGGCTCACGCGTGCAGGGCAAAATGCCCTGGCACATTTTCCCGCGCTTTGTGTCGGCTACTTGTAATTACTTCGCGTTTTGATTGGTTTACCGGATTGTCTCCGTCCTTTTTGATTGGCCAAAGTAATGACTTTGGTTTTGGTTTTACGACACTCAATTGAAAACCGCTCCATTAAAATTGGGTGTGCATGTAATTACGTGCGTTTGTGGACATGAGTGACTTTGACACCTTTTGAATTTTTATAGTGTCCTCTGTGCTTGATTGCGGTCACGCTTTGGTGGGAGGAAGGAAAATTGTGCAACTGACTTGTAAAAACAGTGGAGGGGACGGACAGTTTTGTGTTTTGAGAAAATCGAGTTGGCCATCAACCACATTTCAGGTAATTCGTGGGAAAATATATCCGAAAATGTCAGATCTCATACAGCGCTTTATGAAAGTAAGCAAAGCAGTTGTCTCTATCAGCCAAATATTCGCTGGATCAATATGATAATAGTTATTGTCACATGGAGGAAACCGAGTCGCCCACTTCAGCCCTTTGGATATGTGAATCTCATTTAAGGTATTTGACAAAATTGGTACAAAAGAGTATTTTTCTATTTGTAGAGTATTTGTGTATTTGCATTAGGGATGCTCAATCACGAGAAATCGTGGCGGTTCACGTAAAGTACCATTTCACATTACCAAATTGTCACATTCCGATGGGTTCATATGATGTCAGCAGGGGTGTAGCTGAGAATAAATTCATCCGGTTGAAGGTTCTATTGAGGCGGTATTAAAGTTCGTACTCTGAGCATCAAAGGGACCTGGTAACAAGATTGTTCCCAGTGTCTCGCAACACCCGGCATTCTTCAAGATGGTGAATACAGGGAAAGAGAAGACACGCACAACAGTATTTCCAGTATCGATAAATTATAGCGATAATTCCAAAGACAGGCAGATATTCAATTTTTTTCGTTAACACATCGACTGACTTTTACACTTTGTAGAGAGTAATTTGCAATCTTCTCAGTCGCTTCAATCGACAGCCAAAATTCAGCTGGCGATCTTCCCTTTCTCAAGCGGCGATTTTCACCGGCAGCCGGCGCTTAGCAACATCCCTGTGTCAGGTACTCAAGGACATTAAGAAAAACCAACATCGGCCTCTAAAAGAACAAGGGTGAAATTCAAAATTCCTAGCCATCTCCCCTTTCCTCGTCTCTCTGTTTCTTATTTTTGTCTTTCAAAACCCAAAACAATGGCTCCCGAGGCCTTTCTCTAAAAAGTGTGAAAAAAACCCAATTTTTCTGACGCGCATTTTAGCATGTTTTCCCAGACGAGAAAAACATAAGCGCAAAGGCTTATTCCCTGAAACGTCTCCTTTGTGGAGATACATAAGGATTTATGGCTCTTCAAATATGCACGCAAATATCGCAGCTTTCGAAACTTTCAACCATACATCCTCGAAGCATTCGCCATTGCAGTGGGTAATCTGAGTTTTTATCGGGTGAGAAATCAGGTTTATTTTGGGTGGCCGGATTTGTCACGCTAGGTGACCAGCCATCTCCAGCGGGGCAAGCGGGCAAGGGTGTCGGCGAATATTTAAGTTTTCACTTACTGCTTGTCATCTACTTCTGAATCTTAAAACAATCGTAAAGTTAATCAAAGTGAAGCCTCCTTTTCTGTTATGTGACTTGGGGATTTCCTCTGCCTGACGGTCAGTTTTGTATTTAAATGAATGGCTAAATTTGTTGTTTTAGTGGACTCTGGAAAACCCTGGCTCCATTGTTGCTGATCCATTCGAACTCAAGCCGGCCATGTTCAAGCTCGGAGCTGGTGAAGCCACAACGATACAGGTAAATGTGCAGTTGTATCAGTTATTTTTATCGTAGAATACCCTGTTTCATTTCATCGCATAGTGAGGTATCGCATGGTTTTAGAAGGTTCTAGCCTTGGACAATCACAAGCGATGAAAACGATGAATTAAATCAATCATCACAGATCAAATACTTCATTTAGCAAAGGCAAATTTTACTTCTGAGTGCATAAAAAAGTATAGTGTAACGGGACATTTAAAATCCAACCACTACGCACAGTATCCAGTAATTTGAAAATCGCACCAGGAGTTGTGTTCGTTTCAAATTTGCACAGATAACACGTAAATTGTTGCTCTGTGTCCTGAATGGATATGTTTTTTCGATGATGACCCATGAATGTGAAAATTGAGGGTTTCCAAACAGGAGACGAACTTAAGTGACCTTGCTATCACTAGGTTTGATGATCGATCTCTGAGCCTCAGAAAACTCTTGGGAGCTAGGCAATTTATTAAACCAGGCTCAGGAGACAATTATCCCGCTTTGTTATATGGCAATCAATTCTCACGCTAAATGAAGCACTCTAATTGACTGGTTTTCTGTCGAGATTTTACAATACGGACCATTACCATGGAAACGTTCCGTTTCCGTATATTTCTCTCTCCCGGGAAACTTGAGCGAAACACGAAGAGTTTTAAAAGGCGGAATTTGATATAGTCATCGCGACAGTACAATTAAAGCAAGCGCAGTTTAGTTTTAAATGTAAAAGGTTACCGTTCAAAGTCCGCTGATGGAACACGAAGATTACGAACATTCACCAAGCAGAGGGGTGTCCGATCACTCAAAAACGATGCCATATAATAAACA
>OX421451.1:5348732-5358732 GCA_949126865.1 Montipora capitata
TTCAATTAACTAATAGTTGTTAATTAAATATATTTTTTCAATTATATAAAAAAAAAGGTAGTCAAATATGATAATGGGCAATATATAAATTGACACAACTAATAGTTGCTAATGATGTATCTTTTCAAATTGATTTCAAAAGAATAACGGAAAATTGAGTTGCAAACATCCTTGTCTAATGAATTAAAATACTCAGGTCCCTGACAACTTACGGAGAATAGTCTAGTGTTAGTTTTACATAAGGGCAATCTAAAAGCATCAGCATTTCTTGTATTGTAGTTATGGATCTCGTTATTGAAACAGAAAGTATTTTAAAACTGTTAGGAAGAAGTGGCATGAATTTACCTAATTCAAATAAGCGAATGCGATGATCTGTAAATGTGGGATCTGAAGGAGCATCAATAGCAGATTTATATACAATAAGCTCTTTGCAGCTGGCGATCACGTGGTACAAACACCGCCATACTGGTTAGCAAATTGCACACTGGGACATCTAAAACGAAGAAAATTTAAATTGAGTTGTTTTGTTTTAGATGCATGAAAACCCATACAATGTTGCAGTAAACGAAATAAGGATAGATCGTGGAACAGTACAAACGTTTCAGGGCAACTTTAGAAAGAATAAAACTAGATTTATAGATTATTCCAATAGATTTTGAAATTTTGTTTGCCACATGCATATGTGAAATGTGGGCGTTCCATTTCATATAATCGTCGAGAACAACACCAAGAAAAACATGTCTCGTTAACTTGTTCAATTTGCTGATTGTTAATATGAACTCTTAAGTTTTTGTGCCATTTTCTTCCTTTTGTTTTGTTTAAATTAAGAGAATTTCAAAGTTTATTAGCTTTAAAACCACACTGATAAATGTTCAAGCTCAGTATTTAAGATATTAACTAAAATACTAGAGTCTTTAGTATGAGAAGCAAATACACCTTATTCCAAAATGGACGCCATTTAGATATTCTTTTTTTATTGAAATTAGACCTTGATGCCTCGTTCAAGGCAAGATATTCTTGAATAAAAACAAACGAATATTTAAATGACGGCCATTTTGGAATAAGGTCTATACATTGGTGTCATCTGCAAATATAGCACCAAATCAAGAAGTTCTGGTACTTAACCTAGGTCGTTAATATAAATAAAGAAAAATGAAGGACCAAGCATTGTACCTTCTTGGACCCCGCATATGTATAATATGTTATGGCGAGAAGAAGAGTGACTATTAAATTCAAAAAATTGTAGCCTGTTGGTAAGATAACGTTTAACCCCGGCATTGTAACGCCGACCGACGAATCCCATAATGTTCTAGTTTGTCGAAAAGAATGCTATGAGTCGACGAAGGCTTTGGAGAGGTCAAGAAAAAACACCTATGGAAAATTCGAAGCGATCAGTAGAGGAAGAAATTTTGTCTTACAAGTCAGTCAAAGCTAATGTAGTGGAGTGGCCTATTCTAAAACCATATTGCCTGCAAGCAGGCTCTTCCGTTGAAAATGGCGCGCGGTCGAAATATGATGTTACTGCGATTTGCTGTGTTGTTTTGTAGTATCTATTATGTCGTTTACTCTCTTTTGTTTCAGATGTCTAACAACAGCATCTCGAAAACAGCTGTTTCTTGGCGAAAAATTGAAGATGCCTCAAGACTGATATTAGTTGAGCCACAATCGGCGATCATAGGTACTTTCAAAATGCCAAAAAGCTATTTTAATGCTGTCTTCAATCTTATGCGTCGTTCACGTTTTCTGTGTGATCTCCTTGCTAGAAGAAACAAATACATCATTGATTTTTTTGTTGTGTCTTCGTTTTGTGTCAGGTTAAGTGCATCAAATCACTCAAAATTTGAATCCCAAGGTCACCATTTAGTTATTTTCAAATTAGAGAGGTTTCACATTCTTAAAAACTGGGCGCTGGTCACTTTGTGAGTTCTGATAAAACCCGTAGAAGATGTATGTATACAGTAAAAACCTGCGTATAAGAACCTAGTGATGTAACAACCTAACGGCTGAAATTTGGCATTTAAATACCCAAAAATGTAAGAACCGGTTCAGCCTGGCAAAGAAAAATAGGTTCTCATATAAAAAAAAATACTCCAATTTTGATGGGTCAAAATTCTGGATTTTAATTGTGAGAAACTTCTGACAAAAAAAATATTGTGTATGAGCGCAGAAATACAGGCAACTGGATTTCAATGATGCTCTCAATGCGACTGCGCGATGCAGTTATGAGCTATGCTGTCAGTCGATATTTGACTCTGTAGCTGCGTGATGCAGCTCGAGTCAAATACCCACATTTCACCCTCGCTCACCATAGAGTCTCCAGTAGCTCAGTGGTTAGAGCATCCGTACTAGATCACGGAGGGTCGTGGGTTCGAATCCCATCTGGGATCGGATTTTTCCGAGTTCCCAGTGGATTCAATTGTAACACCTTTCATTTAATATGTGTATGTTTTCTTTGATTTACATCTGTTTGGATTTTCACTAGCAATATGTTTTCCATAAAGCTACAGTGCAATCCACGATTTAAAATACAAGTGCTAAACCATTATGTACCAGTAGTACAATATTTTTGCTAATGGTTACACTACGACAACCTCTGAAAAAAAAAAGCACATAAAATATAACAGTCTGTTCAGCCTGACCTCGGAAGTTCTAAGTTCTTATATGCGGTTTTTTACTGTATACGAAACAGAGAATATATTGGAAAGGTCTACTTTCGCTAGAAAATCTATTTTGAAACTACTTGGTCTGTTTAAACGGCGTGGAGCAAGTATGTCGAAGTTTTACACCTCTGGTCATGGGCTTCGGTAATTTTTTACACTAATCAACGAACGAAAACAGTGCCATGAACCAATAAGAACTTAAACCAGTTTGGTGTAACTTGCCAAGAGCGCGGGAAAATACACGCGTGCAGATGAAGTTGGTTGAAAGGTGGCGCGCAACTTTTAGGCCAATTATGAAGTATATCGATCGCGTTATTACTTCCGACGCACAATTGAAAACAACCCTTTAACAAGAATCACAATTTTGCTTACCAGAAGCGGGTCAGGAATTGGATTTGGAGCTGGTTATGACGATACATAAACCGGGACAGATCGAAGAAACCATCCCGTGTGACTTGAAACATTCTTCTGCACCAGTATATGTTCATGTCGAGGCTACATTTGAGGTGAGAAGACGAAGTGTATTCTTGAAAATAGTTCAAATACAGGATTGACACTCCTCGGCGGAGGCAGAGTGGCTTATTTGTCAAGGCGCTGGACGTCCGATACGGAGTTTTCGGTTTCAGGTCATGTGCTGACCACGGGCTGAAGTTGTTGGGGATAGCATTATTCAACTTCTCACCTGCGCTTGTAAAATAGTCCACTAGTCTGTCCTCTCCGCTTAGAATCCTTGTCTTCGAAAAGCCCCTGAGGAAAGTGGTGAATTAAGTTAGTATATATGCGTAGGAAGTCGTATCTAAAGAGGGCTTCCGCCTAGGTTGTCGAAACTCGATCATTTCTGGCATCTGTTCTGTACCACGGCCACTTTTTTATGATTGACAAGGTCACATGCCAAGGTCATGCAAAGAGCGTATTGAAGTTGACAAAAATTTCCTACTTTCTATAAATTTTGGGTACATTGAAGGAAAAAATAGCACTGAAAACGCACCTTGATTGCTCGCCATGATTCACGCACGTGGCGGGCATGTGTGCTTTCACAAGACTACCGCTGGCCATACGTAGTTTTTTCGGATCCGTCTCCCAAAGAAACGCATGGATCATGAGTCCTAAAAATCCGGATTCGGGTGTGATCCAATGAATCCTCTCGGAGAGTAGATTCTTCGGATCAAAAATTCGTTTTCGAATTTTAGTACAGAAACACAAAATCCGTTTTGGATACAAGAATCCGGATTTGGATTTTCCCAAAGAAACGCACCCTAAGTTCTAGTGACAATTGTCTCGCCATAGTGCTCGGACTAAAATTGTCGAACTGATATAGTGACTAATAAAGTGAGTACACCCTCAAGATCACTTCCACTCGGGTTGTAAAATAGTTCTTTGTATTTATGGGGATAAAAAGATATTGTTCTTGGTGTTGGTTTTTTTAGTTCATAGACTACTTTCTTAAATGGCGACGGCATTTACATTCTTTTGTATTTATGTTAATTAGACCCACTACCCTCATTTTGAAACAAAAATTCTTTTGAAATTTGCTCGTCGTAGCGAGTCTAGAAAGGCTCATTAGCATTAAAACAGAAGATTAATTTATTTGGTCGCCATTATGAAAGAGGTGTATATCGCTCTTTATCGTATAAATGCCAGTGGCTTCAAAATTGACATTTTAACTAATTTCACCTCGCTCTTTCCATTTCCGACATCTATTTTGTACCACGACGACTTTTTATAATTGACAAGGTGACGTGACACGGTCGTGCAATGGACCTATTTGAATCACCCAAATTACATTAATCATAACCGGCTGAAAGTGGGCTGTCGCGCCAGAAAAATCCGTTTTTCGGATTCTTCGTTTCTTTGGGAACGAAGTTTGCCGTGTGAACTAAGATCATAAATTTAATCTTGGATTCTCCCAAATTAATGGCCTCGCTCCCAAGATAGCTTCCGTAGCACAGTGGTAAAGAATGTGAGCTAGTAACCGGAAGGTAATAGCTCCCGGGTTTTTCTCTAGGATCTCCGAATCACCATTTATAAATACGTCTCTTTATTCCCCGTTTATATTCGGCGGCTCTCTGCATAAAACTTTTATTTCTAAATGTCTAAATTTTTCTAGGGACCAGAAGTTGTGTTCACACGTCCAGACCTGAATTTTGATCTCGTTCGCTTCCGGGAGGAACATGCAAGAAATCACATCACCCTAAAGAACATCTCCAGTATTCCAGCGGAGTGGAGCCTGAAGGAATGCGTGGAGTGCCTTGAGGTTTGTCTTCTGACCCTGGATAAAAAGACACGGTATTGGCCTTTGGACTCGCCCTTGAAACGAGACGAGTTTAAAGTTAGGTCCAGAGGCTAACTAAGTCAACTGCGGCTCCATATCCTTCCGCCACTTTTTTTTATTGCTGTTGATATTGTAGAGCAGCGAAAGGTCAGATTAAATTCAAACACAACATTATCAAGTCGCCATTGCAACTTACTTCGACCGTAACTTATATTTGCTTTTTGATACGAGAAAGACGATCTCAGTAATTTGAGTAGCTAGTTTCTTGAAAAGAGAGCGCGAGGAAGTAACAGGGCGAAGACTGGGGAAAGACCGGATCTTGAGTGCTCTCTTGCCCCCTGTTACCACTCCTTCCCGCGTCCCTTTTTTCCCGCGCTTTGAGATCTCGCCCTCCTCCACCATCAGAGAGCTTTGAACAAGCTGTAAGTTAAGAATTTACTGTATGTGCCAGGCCATTTCCGAGTTGCTGTTTGCCTCTGGTTCAAAACGAGTCTTGGTGCTCAACCACTCAAATGATAGTGAGTTTGATTTGCATAAAAATACACTACTCATTCTCATTTAAATGGTTGTGCACCAGGAATCGCTTTGAAACTGAGGCAAACAGCAACTCGGAAATGAGCTGTTGGCAGCTCAAGGATCTAACTTGTATTGATTCAAGCAGCTGTAGTTGAAAGTATTCACTTTGTGTTTTATTTCCCAGCAGCCACAGGATGTTGCATCCCACTCTGAGTTTACATTCTCTCCAGATTGCGGAGTACTTGGTCCGCAAGAGACTAAGCAAGTTGAAGTATCATTTAAAGCATCTGATGCCCCGCGAAGAGTGAGAACCGCGCTGCAGTGCAATGTGAAGAATGGTAAAGCAAGGTATAGAATTGATGTTTCTCTCTACTACTACTCTTTCCTCACCTGTATTTCGTTGGACGCTTTCGATGGATGCGGGTGATGGTCGCGGTCGATGGTCGTGGTCCACGGTCGCGGTTCGTGGACGCGGTCGAGGTAGCAGCAATAGAAGAGTTTTTGGGATTTTTATGAAACGAGCCACGGGAGACCATTTTGTGAAAAGCCCAAAAGCTTTTCGAACCCGAAAAGATGTTTATTTTATCTTAAGCAGATGAAAAAGAAAAAATCATTGCAGAATTTCATGGCCTTAAAACGTCTTCCACTGAAATATCGCCACGGGACGAGGAGAGCCGTTGTGTTTGCTCATTAAACTCCTATTGTTTTCTGACGTTCTCGTACCCGTCGTCGTTATTATAAAGTGTGTACGAAATGCTGCCCGTTGGAATTTTTCTCTTCATGTCCAATCAGATTCTATCCGAGCAAAGCAATTTACATGTCATTGCATAAGTTATCTAGTGTTTCAATTTTCCGCGATTTTCTGACGACAACTTTTATCATCTTTGAGCTTGATAATAGGTATTTTAGGAACTACGGCGGTACTCGTCGCGTCAAATTATGAACTTTGCACCATCGTAAGTCTTTCCTCATTACTCCATCTCGTTCAGGTCGTATAATAGGAAGCTTAAGCAACGACAACGTCGACGGCAACGACAACGTCACAAATTTGCATATTTAGTGGGCAAAAACAATAGCTTTGCACGCCCTGCACGTGCGTTTTTCACTTTTGTCCACTTCTTTGCCGTCGTCAGCAAAACTTCAACATGAAATAGCCAAATTTGAGGTTTTATGACGAACGTCAGCACTTGAGGATAAATTTGCATTCTCTCCCCTAAATTAAGCGCCGTTCCGACCAGTATCATTTTTGAGGAACTACCACACCCTTGTCATGTTAAAAAGGTTAAAATAGTCACGAAATGATTACAATAACGTGAATGTATATTTTGAGATGACGTTCTCGTTGCGGTCGCCGTCGTCGTTGCATAAGGGAACTTAAGCACACGCGTATTTGAGACGCGGACGGCAACCGGAAGTGAGCTGTTTTCCCTTTTGACTTGTCTTCAGACAGCTACATTTATATCGCCGAGTGTCTTTTCTCTTTTAGAGATGATTAGTATAAAACTCTTGGGGACACCACTGTCCTGGGACGCAAAATGTTCCCTTCCGGTTGCCGTCCGCGTCTCAAAAACACGCGTGCTTAAGCTCCCTATAAGCTCCCTAATGTGGGCGACGTATCCTTAAAACAAATTATACGACCTGTATTTTGATGGTTGTGGTCGATGGACGCGGCCGATGGACAAGAGCGATGGACGCGGTCCATGGCCGCGGACGAACTATCCCAAATATAAATTGGGCATGTGAGAATGAAAGGTTCATGTATATCAAAACCTCAAATTTTGGTGATTTTACGTCGTTGTTATGCAGAGTACAATGTACTGCAAAAAAATGCACCTAAAACGCGTGCTGCTCGTACCGTTGTTGTTGCTTCTGAAACTCCCTTATGGCGTCGTGACAACACCGAAGCGTAATTTGTCTTTATGGTTGTTTTTTACTTCAATAAATTGATGTTGTATTTTCAGGGTTTTGCTTGAGCTCCCTAATAACTCAATTATGTCCCACCCACTAGCTGGCATTGATTGTTTTTTTTTTCTACCCTGTAGCTACTTATCAGTGTTTTGTGAGGTACAGAGGCCACTGGTTTGTCTGTTGTCTTGCGACATGTACATTGAGAAGGTGTATCTAGCTGTCCCTGTCAACCGAGAAGTGGTTCTTTACAATCAGTCACTGATTAGAGCTCACTTTAAGTGGAAACAGGTGAAGCGTGTTTCTTGCAACTCTTTCAACCACAGGCCTTTACGTGCGTCTGTTATTGTTTTCATGAATAAACAGTTGCCGAGTACGGTCTCCTGTGGACTTGAATTGAATTGAATTTCTACGTATCATTTTGAGTTGCACGAAGTCAGTTGAGTTCGACTTTAATGAAAGTTCTAACATCCAATCTCCGAACTGGTAGCTGAAACCATGAGAGATTTCATTGCCTTCCTCGTTGATCTTTAATTTTGTGTGTGTTTTCATTGATCATCAGTTGCTTGAAGGAGACTATATTCTCACGTTTGAGCCCAATCAAGGGTACCTGGATCCGAGAAAAGAGATGTCAATCAAGCTGACATTTACAGGCCACAAAAAGGTAACACGAGCGTTGCTCTAGTCTTCGCTTACGAGGACTATAATCCGAAGGCCGTGTCTCAAAACCCTTCAATGTTCATAACCCTGTGGGGCTTGAAAGAAGCCAAAGAATATTTTCAAAGGGTGGGGCATGGAGTTCCCGCTGTCCTGCGTACTGTAGCATTGTGGGGAGGGGATATGCTCCGAGTTACTAGCCATAACAACTGAGCCTACTCTGTAATCCGAGAGTAAATGAAGATATGACAAATGAAGATGGAGACATGTTATAAAGTGTTGGCTCCACTACTTGCTGTAAGGGGAATGCTGCCGCTGTTTCGACTCTTAGTTTTGTCATTTTTCTTGCCGAGATTTTGTTCCAACACTTTGAAGTACATGGGACATTGAGGCTTAGAGGAATGCTTCTTTTCATTTATCAACCTATGTTAAGAACTTATTGTCCCGTTAAACATTAAACTTAATGAAATATTGGGCAGGGCTGAATAAGACTACATTCACACGGTACCAGACGAATTTTCTACCGGTTGAAAAAATTGATGGGACATTTTGTTCGCACAGAACCGTGTGATATAAGTATCAATATTTACCCTCGGATTTTTAGAGTTTCTAGTAGCTAATATCTTTCGAGCAGAGCAGTTTTGATGTATGGCTGCGAAGCTTGGAAGCTCACGAAAACAGAAGCAAAGAAGCTGGACGCTTTCCAATACAAATGCATGAAACGCATACTGAGAATAAGATGGCCACGGACCATCAGTCGCACCAACAAATCCAGGAGACCACAGGAGTGAACAGAACGAGTGACGAGATCAGACGCCGAAGATGGAATTGGATCGGGCATATATCGAGGAAGAACAGAGAGGAGCACTGTGTTACAGCATTGGAGTGGAGGCCAGAGGGGAGGAGGAGACCAGGTCGACCAAAAACAACATGGAGGAGAAACCGAAGTGGATGGAAAGAGAATATCTTCGAGTATTGAACATAACAACTTTAAGAAACCCAACTGGCCGGAGGCAATCAGTTGGCTATTTACAAGTGCAGCCAGGAAATTAAACCAGGGACTACCAAGGAACAAATCCAATGCCCTGCAAAAAGTTAGACGTCAAGGTGCTCACAGCGCGCCGGCTAAAAATTATTTCCCGACTTTAGCGTTCAAATTCTTAAACGGCGGTTTTCGCACGTTTAGCGTGATTCCGCATGAACGAAACGTCTAAATGCACGAATTTTCAACCGGTAGAAAATTCGTCCGGTATCGTGTGAAATGTAGCGTGAGGTAGCTCGGAAAAGCGGGCCTGATAAATTTGAGGAGTGACTATTAAGTCCTCGTTTCGGAGATTTATACCGGCCTGTTCTAGAAGCCCAGGTTATCGCGTTTTAGTGAAATATTTGTCAATTAGACTTTCCATCGGAAATCCAATGGAAATCCCTCCTGTAACTTCAGATATTTTGTCACATCGGAAATCATTTAACTTGAGCAAACTGTGCCACAGGGACCCGTCAGAGATTTAATCGCTTGCTGTGAGGTAGAGCGAATGCAGGACCCGTTGTGGCTTTCAATCTCTGCTGATGTCCAGGGACTGGGTGTTACGTTCGAAACTCCAAAGATATTCGATCTTGAGAGGTAAGCGGTAATTTCAGCTTTCAATGAGACACCCAGGTCGTGTTCTATTAAGATCAACCATTTCAATCGAAATCAATTTAGGTTCAGACGGTTGTATTTTCCCATTAGAACACTTTGACCGTTATTGGTTATAGTGTGGTAAGCCCTGTTGACCTTTCTTGAAAAGTGTTACCAGCAAATGTTCGTTTGAGAAAACGAAATGAATTTTTCACTTTCAAATTTCGCGGGCGCCGCCATCTTGAATAATTGTGACGTTTTACGGTTCCCCATTGTTGAGACTCAAATAACAATGAAGCAACCGAAAGAGCTCACTGTTTAATATTCAAAATGGCGGGACCCGTGAGACTGAAAACAAAAAACTTGCAAACT
>OX421451.1:5363732-5411232 GCA_949126865.1 Montipora capitata
GAGTACATTCCCCTGAAGAAGACCGCAGAAGGCGGTCGAAAATTTAGTTTTAACCTTTTTAGTTGTTTTAAACCCCATTTCTTAGAACTTCAATTATGATCACAGATCGCTCCAACAGTTTTACAAACAACAGAATATACTGACAAATCAAAGCAAGTTGTGTGAGTTATTTAAGTCAGTGCCTTGCGTCCTGGGACGCATTAAAATTTCGATGATGCATTTTTTGGGTTTTAGTTGCGTAAAAATGCACGATTTCTGCGTTAACGCGATCCCTGGTTAATTAGAGTGAAAGTGTTTGTTGGGTTATATGAAGTAAAGTAATATTACTGTCATGGCTCTGTTTTGATTGGGCTTTTAACCTCAAAACCCCATCGAGAGGCGTTTTATTAATAACTCTGCTCGAGAAAGGGTTAACTCCGAGGCCCAGTATGATGGGCTCCTATGTACCGTCCTTATCTAAAGAAATAAAGTTTAACTTTTCGTACTTGTCAAGACAAAGATAGCTTTTTTAGCTGAGTCATTCTAAGCCCGGTCTTGGGAAACTTTTTCCGCTGAGCAGACTGACATCCTCTGTGATTGTTTTTGTCGTTGATTAGGTTTGGAACGCACGTCTCTGGCGCTCCGTCAGTACAGCGATCGCTCAGGATTAACAACACAAGTCCCTTTGGTGAGTGAATTGGTGGAACTGATTGCCAAATAGTGAATTAAACCTTTTATGTCAGGAAGTTACTTTGAAGGTCGGAACATTTTTGTGACTCGGATTTGCAATGACAGCGATTCTGAATTAAAAGATGCAGAGCAGGTTTAGGTGGAAAATGAAAGTGGAGTCTCAGCTGCTTACAGCTAAATGATATGCGATCAGAGTCTGTCATTGAAGCCATTCAAACAGCTAAATAACACAAGCGGCATCCCCACTATAACATGTCGTCACTTTGGGGCCCCCTGATTCTCATACGATGCAGTTTTTAAAACACCTTTTCCGTTTTTCTATTGCAGACATTCGCTTGGACTGGGAGTCCTACCACATTCAACCACAGGACACCCAGCTTTTGGATATGTTGGTTTTCATTGGGCAACCTCTTCCGGTGTTTAAGGATGGCGAGGAAGTTGTCCCAGCTGTTAAAGAAGAGGATTTTTATAAAGCCGAGGAGACACCCTTTGTACAAGTAAAGCTCAGGGAACACGATGGAACATGCTCAAGTAGACCTTTTGATGCAACACCAAGGCAACAGGTTAGTCATTCCAGTCCCATCAGTGATGAACATGAAATTTCTCTTAAAGGCCACTTGTCTGGTCAGACAATCGAGCTATGAGAATATAACATTTGATCATCAGAAAAAGTATTAAGGGGTTTGAGAAGATTCCCCATGCCACTAGGATAAGAAAACCATATCCAATAACCAGGGAGTTATGTCGTGACGACAAGGCTCTGAGTAAAATTGGCATTCTCCACCAGTCCTCGCACCTTTCTCTCAACGCTTTGCCTTCCTTACTGCTATTTTAGGACTTCTACACAACCTCCCAGCCGTTCGATCATCTGTTGTGAAATAATCTTCCGATCAGTCTCCTCATGGCGTGTTTGGCCTTCTTTCGTTACACAACAAATGGTTGAGTTAAAGGGCTATTTACATGGGGGGGGGGGGGGGGGAGATCCTAGAGGGGGGAGCATCCTAGTAGCATTTTTTTTATTCAGGGTGTAAAAGTTGTTTTTTCCTAGTGATAGGTTCTTCCTTGCTGAGAGCTAAGTTGAAAGTAGCTAGGGTAAAACCTTAGTGCTAGTAAGTTTTCTCGGATTTTTCGCGCGTTGCTAAGGAAGTGAAATGTTACTTCCAGTAACTGACGTCATCATATCATGAGCTGACAAGAAAACCCACTCACAAGCAAAAGTCACCGCACAAACTGTTGTTTCCATCGGAGGTTTTTCCTCGCCCTTCCTCGCGCTCGTTATCAGATCAACTGCGCATGCGTAAACGAACTGACTTCCGGTTTGAGAAAAAAGCTAAATTTCCGGCGGTTTGAAATTGAATTATTATTTTTTTTACATGGCACGTTTCACCCCCAAATACAGAATATAGCTAAGCAATGATTTTTTTAAATCATGTTTTTTGAAAAAGTTATAGGTATTTCAGTATCGTTTATGTCTTTAAAAAGAACATTTTTCAAAATGAAAAGAAAACCGTGCTTGGATGGATGTAAAAACGAATACAAATTATCAAACCATCGATTAAATACCCAAATTGCGTAGCACGGAGACAAATTTAGACTTTTCTTTCATTGGTCACGTGACCATGGGCGTGGTATGATGACGTCATATTTAGGGTCATTGGCTTACAAAAGTTGGAAACTGACCAAAATAATGCCAAACTCTCGCAAATTACTTAACCATTACATCCTTAGCAACGCAGCCCCAAAAATACGTCAGTGGGCCCTTAAGCCACTTCCACTTGGAAGCTCCTAGCACTGGAGACTACAAAAGCAACATGGAGGCGCCGGGGGGTTCAGCAACGGCGTTTTAACGATAATAAACCATAACTCCAACGGGAATTTCTTCATATATACTTTGCGGAACTGAGTTGTTTCGCGTTCTACGATCTTTCTGGTGCAATAATATTCCTCCCTGCATACAAACAGCCCTTTCATCAAGGCCATAACTTTTTTTCCAGATAATTCCTGCAAGAGGCCACTCCTGTGCCAAAGTGTCGTTTCAGCCTTGCACAGAAAAGCCCTCTGGGGAACAGTGCACCGGATACGTTGCCGCTTACATGAGCTTAGATGATCAGGTAATGAGGTTTCTGCTCACACATTTTTGAAAGATCTTTTAAAGAGACGGCGGCTACAGCAACGAGAACGTTTAGGAAAAAATGGGAACAGGCTTGATACATTGGTTAGCCTGCAAGCAGGCTCTTCCGTTGAAAATAATAATAATAATAATAACAATAACGATAACGATAACGATAACGATAATAATAATAATAATAATAATAATAATAATAATAATAATAATAATAATAATAATAATAATAATAAAGGTCTTTATTAAGAGTTCATTATGCAAACAGACGTGCAATAATTAACAAGGCAAAAATTGAATAAAACGACAAACCAATATTAATTACTATTAAACAGATATCTAACGGCGCGCGGTCGAAATATAGGGGCTTGGTTACTAGTTTGTACCAACCAATCCACCTGTATTTCGACCGCTCGCTACTTCAACGGAAGAGCCTTCTTGCAGACTTCGCATTGGTGAGATCACTCGCCTTTCGCTGGTCTGCCAGTGAATGGATTTCGGGACTAGATCGACGCCATATTTAGCTTGCGTGAATTGGTTCTCTATTCTACGTAAGGAGGCATTCCCTCGGATTCCAGTTCTTCTTGTGCATCAAAAACCAACATTTGATAATTACTCTGAATGCTCCGCGTGTGCAGAGCACAACATGGAGGAAGTGTCGTAGACTACACCTTTAGCAACGTCTTGTCGTAGTGACTTGGGATAATTACTTTATGATACCATAAGCGCACAAGAAATTGTCCTTCGTAGCTATCGTCCATTGTCGTCTTCATATTGGAAGCTCCTTTTTTTTCTGAACGAAGTGGACAAACCTAAAACTACGAACTAGAGCCTCAAATTCGTAGTTGGCTTGCACTGTGCCCATGATCACAGGGGTACGTTTTGTGTTACTAGTTCCCCGTTTGTTCTCTAGGTCTTGAAGATTCCTGGATGTGTACATCGACTGCATGGTGTGGAGATAAGACCCTTCCGGGTTGATATGACCGCCAAAATCGATCCAGCATTGTAAGTTTTGGCGTAATTTACTTTTATAACAAATCATGGGGCTCGAAATTTGGCGACATTCTACGTAAAACTGTATCGATCATTACCAATGTGGCTGATTGTGATATCTGTATAACGGCTTTCCTTACGTGTCTAGGTAAATATCTTCACTTTAATTTTATCGTGCAAATTATCAGTTAAGGAAGCTTAAATATCATTGAGCTTAGTTTCTAATTACAACCTTTATATTTTCCGAAAAAAGACCTCCCCAAACCTGTACGCATACAATATCAAACCGAGAAATGTGATTTTATTTCTTAACAAAACGTTTCTTCAAAAGTTGGAAAGTAAGTCTTCCTGTCCCATCCACTTTGCCTAAAAGTTGTCTACCTTTGATACAATCGCCTGCAAGTTCTTCTTGCAACAAAAGTTGATGTGTTGCGATCCATTCTCAGTCGTAACATTTATTCGGCAATACTTTTAAAACATCACAGCATTCGGGGTTTTTTTCTCCTCGTTTGGTCACGACAAACCATAATTTCGATGTTATTTTCCTGACACCGCAAATCACACACATCATACGATTTTTTGTCGGAGTTTCCATGTTTCCAAATTTCGCGATCCTTTATTTACATATCCACCCTGGTATCTAATGTAATATGATTGGCTCATTCCTAGCATGCGCCTGCAAGTAATACAGGACTCTCTCTTTTCCCGCCTGGGTTCCAGGCCCATTTTCAGGGCGGGGTAAGAGGGAGTCCCGGAACAGGACTAAAGCCAAACTCTATCTTTTGATCGGCTCCCGAGATATCCAATTAAAAAAACTGAACTGAGTTCCCACTTTTTTCACGCTGACCCAACAGACTTTCTTTGGAAACGGAGGATGGCAAAGGAACAGAGTTCATTACAGCGGCCTCTGATCTGGTTAGTAAGATGGGCCTTATTCGTGCAGCGGCCATATTGGTCATAGACAGTAGATTTCGTACCCCGAGCCTCGAATTGAAATGTTTGAGAACGAGTTACGATGGGGCAATACAAAACTTTTCAATCCCTCGGCGGCCGTGAGATTAAGGCCTTTTGAATGGATTTCGTGGCTTAGAGTAAATCGGTTGCTGGAAAGTGCTTCAATAGTCTTCCTAAAAAGTTAATGGGCTTCGTGTAGTTTCGTGAGTTGGGTGTCCTGTGTGACTTACTTGAACCATGTCCCGAAAATTTTAACCCTATTCCATTTTGAAGCATTTTTTTCGAATCTTGCACCTTATAAAAAGCCTCATCGATTTCAATTCCATAATCCATTATGGTGTTTAATATGCGAATTATCGCTGGCTTGAAACTTTTCTTGCGCTAACAATGACCTTTTTCTCTTTACTAGCTTGTTGGAAAATCACCGCTGGTCCATCGCTTTGTCCTCTGTAACACCACGGAAACACCGCTGACAATGAAGTTTGAAACAAAGCCCCCATTTCAGGTCATGTCCGCCGAATCACCGCCATCGGCCAAAGCTTCAAGGTCCCAGGCCTCTGGTGCCCTTACGGTCAAGCCCGCTGAAACAATTGAGGTGATTGGGAAGCTTTGTTAGAGTCCATTTAACAAATAGATGCCATGTTGCGCCTGTTCAGTAATAGATCACAGTTGAAAAATGTGGCAGGAGCAAAAAAGTTGCACACGCTAGACTGAGACTCTCGTAGACTCCTGAAGTTTTTGAGGTCATGTTTAATTTTAAAATCTTTATCATTAACCGCCTGTTTCTGTTTTAATAATTTTCTTTCAGTTGAAGGTGGGGTTCTGCCTGTCACATGAACTCGTACATAAAGTGAACGAGATACCTTTCGAGCAGGAACAAGAGGATGGAACGCTTCTCACGGCCACAGACGATGACGACAGGATACTGATCTTCAAGCAAGACCTGAAAGTGGAATTTTCAAATAATGATACACAGGTTCAATGACCTTATCGCATCGATTTCTAGTTTTCCACTCTCCTAGCTTAGGTCGCACGGTGAAAAGGTGACTTAATTGTAGATATGACAGACTACCTTTCCTGTTGTTTGTGGGCTAATCTTGAGGGAAGAGGTTTTTGACAGTCCGTATCAGTTTTCATTTCTTTGTTAATGGTGTCTGCTTGTTGATTTTTCAGTTAATTCCACTCATGGCATCAATCGCTGTTCCAACTCTCCGTCTGTCTCGAGATGTGGTGGATTTTGAAACGTGCCTGGTTGGTCAGCCAGTCGAATTGCACATAACGTTGTACAATCGTTCACAGTCCGCCTCGGCTTGGATCGCCAAGAAAGGTAACGATGTGGCAATAAGATGTGCTAAGAAATCGTAAGTAGACTGGGGGATTCTGCTCTCTCGATTTTACAGTAAGTGATTACGTGTTTTTTTTTTTGTGAGGCTTATTTAGAGTTTGCTTCACTAGGAGATGATATCGATGACGACAACGACGAAGACGATGACGGAGATTACGACCACGGCAGCGGCGAACACGACGACGACACGATGATGACGATGACGATGATAGATCTACGATGCGACGTCATTGAAAACGTTATCTTAAATTGCAAGCTAACGCTGGCTTAAGAAACTTTTGCGTGGTCAATATTTCAGTTTTTTGTCTTCTACAAACTAGCAAGACTGTACACAAACTAATTTCGTTGGATCGGTTTCGAAGCTTGTAAAAGCTCGTGCCGATTTGCGGAAAACAGAAAAGAAATTTCATTTAATGATCAACTGTATTTCTCATTATATGATGTTGTGTGGTCGAGTTCTCCTTGGCGTCGCCGCGCCGTGGATCGTAAAGTTCCTTCCTGTTGATTATGGCAACGAGTAATGATCAGCGCAGTTATGAATGCTACTTTAGCAGCCGCGAAATGAAAGCCTGAAAACTTCCATCTTGAACGGGACCACTAAGGGACAACGGAATCTTTCCCGTGGAATAAAGGAGCGAGCAACTCCCATACTGACGCTATATCACGGCATTTTTACAGACCTATCTATCTAGGCTACCTTTTCCGCAAAAAAACCAAGGCAGTTCCGGTTCGGTGACGCTCTGACGTCATGTTAGTTTCTTGTGATTGGTCATCAGTCTCCTGCGGAAGTCTCATTCGCTGGAAATTCAATCTAAAAATAAATGGGTCTATGAAAACGCCGTGACAGGAATATAAGGTTGTTGTTCGTCGTAGTCATGGGCTCCTGTGGAAGGCGATTAAAGTTTTTTGGTTGAAAGGGTGATCTTTTAATTGCTCATCTTCACAATCGTTCACTTTACAGACCCTCGTTATCCATTGGTCAGTCAGCAAGTCTTTGACGTGTCGCCAACGGAAGGATTCCTCGAGGCCAAAACAACCATTGTATCCCAAACAAAGACAACACTTAAAGTTACCTTCACAGCAAAGTAAGTTCAAGTTCATGTGTATCTCTGATTGGCCTTCAATCTCGACCAAATTTCATTAACTAATCACGTTCAAGTTTTCCATTTTCCAGCTAAAGTGGAAAATTGACACTCGTGCCAACTTTGTGCGTGTTATTTCTTTTATTCTGTGGATTTGAGTTATTTGTTTCCCAGAAAGAGCACTCGATGAATGGATTGATCCTCAACCCCTCGCGCCAAAGTCAAGTTCTTTTCATGATACCTTGCTAACAATTTAAGCTTACCGGCATTTTTAGTCTCGTATTTATAGCTTGAATTACCCTCTTTGACTTATTGTGAGCTAAGTGAGTTCAATCATTATACTTAAACGTTGCAGGCACAATATTGAATACGAGTGCGTCGTCATAGTCAGCGGTCAACTTCAAGAAGAGGAGCAGAGACTGGTGCTGAGAGGGCGGGGTTCGTACGATCAAACGCACGAACGGCTGGTGAATGTCACCACGGACACGTAACCAACCGTAAAATGCGTGATCTTTGTCGCGAAATTAAGTCTCCACCAAAGGCAGTAATGAATTATGTGACACATTGCTGAATAGCATTTTTGTGTCGCGGTATGATTTGTATATAGACCTGTGTATTTATTTTGTGAATGCCATTTAATGGAAATTTATTAAAATGTTTTTCATTCAAACAGACTCCAGCATATTTGAAATTGCGTAAGCATTGATAAGATAGTGCGCTCTTGAAGGTTGTTTGTTTCGACCTTATCACGGTTTAAGCCACTGATTTAACAGGAAGGCATTTGCCGAAAGGAATTAAAAGTTATTGTATTTGGATCCGATGTCAAGTAATTTTCGGAATATGTTACTTCAGAACAAAAAATTGGGAACTTAAGCTAAATGGTAAAGGGTTATGCCTATCAAGTTTCATGGACAAACTTTCGCCGAAAGTTACCTGGAAGCGTTTTCAACATCAGCTTTTTCTGTGATATCTTTTATGAGAATTTTCATTTTGCTGGGAAAATGAGTCAAATGATGGGTCCAGATTGTTTGACCCCCCCCCCCCCCCACTTATCTCTCCCTCACTGGATCGAAAGCAGCAAGGGGAAGGGGGGGGGGGAGGAAGGGTTGCTCAAACAATCTGGACACCAGCAAGAAATAAATAAAGGGAAGTACTTTACGAAGTATATTAGCAAGCGCCATGGTTAAAATCTTATAATCCGACGTGAGTAAAGTGATTGGCCTCCAGTTCTTAAGAAGTGTTCGATCGCCCATTTTAAGCAATAGCGTAATTATTCCACGGCGTTAAGATACCGCGAGACGCCTCGCCAGAAAGGCGTTATTGAAGACACGTGTCAGATTCTTGCCAAGTAAAGGCCAAAAATGCCGTCAGCCCGTCTATTCCAGGTGACTTGTTTTCCTTCGACATGACAGCTTTTCGAAGCGCTTCTTCAGTAAGCTCTCCCTCACACAAATCGGGCGCATCATCAGGCAATCTTGGAATTGCATCGTTTAGAAACCCGTCTTGTGCTTCTTGACCACACACTTCAGCGGAGTAAAGTTTTTTTATAAAACGCAAAAGACTCTGATAGTGAATCCTTTGTATCAGACACACCAACCAAGCTCTCCTTTTTATGAACTCGAATAGTTTGGTCTGCTCTAGGGCAGCCAACTCCAGAAATTGGGGCAAGATAAACGTTTCCGTCAACAAACCGCAATTCCACTGGGAATGCCATTTAGAATTCTCAGACTTTGCGGACGTCTGGGAAACAGACATCTAAAAATAACTTAACTAGAACTGACGTGTCCTAAGGTCTGACTGGGAGACTTCCTCTCTGTCTCTTTAATTTTCTCTTGGTTCATTGGGCGAAAAAACTGTCACCATCCCACTCTCGCTTGATTTGCATCCCTAGATCTACACACCAATGCGTATTCTGTAAACAAATAATATCAAACCTTTGCGGTTAAAATATAGAAAAGCTAGTTTACGTCGATCAGTATAGCGTGAACCCCGGCCAGTACTACTTGTCAAAATGGTCCTTAGGGAACCAGAGAAGGGGGACAGACAACGAACGAGCCATAGCAAATCCTGCACGGAGAGTAATATCAAGACGACTCAGATGATGTTTTTCCATTATCTGCACTCTCTTGATTCCGTTGTCTGGATCTAGCCAAATTGGGTACAGGGTGGAGCCTTTGACGGCGAATTACTGTCTTGAAATCGGTATCTGAGTCCGGAAGATGTCGTTTACAACTTTAAACGTTATGATCAGTGTCCAGTGCTTCAGCATTACATGATTTACGTCCTTGGCATTATTAGGATCCATATCAAGTAAATTGCTTTGACAATCGCATCACTTGACTTTCCAACAGCAGGGTTTTGAACGGGATTGGGATTCTAAGAAGACTCTGTAGCAACCTCAGTTCATTTTTCTGGATTATACACATAAACAATGTTCGACTGCTTTTTAGCAATAACTGTTGTTTATCGTAGTGCAAAGCTTCTGTCAAAGCTCCTGCGAACTCGACACCTCAACAAGTGCGGTCTTCTGCAAAAGTCTGCCTCCTCCTCAGGCTTTTCTGTGAAACTAGCGAAAACTGTCAGCGAGAGTGGAGCACGAGCACGGGGAACTGGTGGCAAGTGGCTTCAACCCGAAGCGCGTAGGCTTTTATAGATTGTGCTAGCATAATTTATGGCATAATTTGAGGAAACTAGCATGTTTTTTACTGATTTTTAAAAAGTATCACTGCTAGCATAATCGGTATATATTGATGAGACTGAGACCACTTTTGTTCAATGTTTGAGCAGCATTCACGGTTTACTAACAGAGGGAGGGTCTCTCTGGGCGGCTGTGGCAGCCTGTAGATGGTATTGGTCCCAGTACCTATCATGATCATTTGCAAGCTTGCACAAGGCGTCAGCTACCCCACCCGATAGCTTGCAGCTCTCTGGGGAAACGAGTGACCAGAGCAAGCAAACATAGCCAGAGACCGTTGCCTTAGACAACGAAAGCAAAATACAATAGAAGAGGAGCTTGAGACATCAAAAAAAGTGCGTAGCGTGATGCCATAATGTAATATTATAAGGGCTGATAAACTCTGCATGAGAATAACAGTAATTTTCAACCTCGGATAATGTATTTCTCGCTCAAGTGTATTAAGGCTTGACAGGCCTAACTATTATGCATATTTTTATTTGAAGGGAAAGCATTTGTCCAGGGCCTATCAGGGTTCTATCTAGGATTTATCGTTTGGGGGAGAAGTCCCCGAAGGCCACGAGCTTCTCGTAACTACTGCTTCTCGTAACTACTGCAAAATTCTAGATAACTGTAAACCTGTAAATAAAAACTGACCCCGGTAGATGCGACTGTTAACTGACAATGCGTCTAATCGAGTGTGAAAAATAGTGGTAAACAAATCATGGCAATTGATCTTTGGAAAATCTCCCTGATCAATTCAGGATCTAAATGTACTTTCCTTCTTTAAAAAGTTGAATTGAAATTGAATTGAATTACAAAGCCAGTTTGCGCTTCTTTACACTTTTGTAATGATCAACCACTGACTCCAGGACGTAATCTGACAACTGGTCAGGACCTTCGATGCAAATGCGCATGGTGTGTTTAAGTGCATCCGCACCGAGCCTACTGCGGAGTCTTGTTTTAATTAGTTTCATGGCGCTGAAGGAACGCTCAACAGTGGCTGTTGTCACCGGTAATACATTTACAATCGCAGCTACCTTTGCCAAGTTCATGTGCACTGATCTCGTTGCGTCTGGATGATTCTTCCGGTATAGTTACTTATATACTGTAATGATAACAATATTTTTGGGGGGGAAGCTGGGCGTTTTGTGGGGGAAGCTTCTACCCCTCAAATACCCTAGATAGAACCCTGCCTATGAAACTTGGCAGGCAGTTAGTTATCGGTATTGTTATAACTTTTCCAAATTTTCCGTACCAAATTTTTGTCACGTGACCAGATATCGACTTATAACAGTGATATTTTTTACTCAAAAATGGGGAACATTCAACTACATTATATCAATCTTGTTTCTTGATTATTCGATGAACCCTTCTAAGGGCTTTGTCATGCCGCCTTTTAATCATGTCCACATGTTAAGAGCAATGAAGAATTGACGAAAATAGGTCACGTGACATGATAAACATCCAAATATCTTAAAAGGTTAATACGGAGTACCACATTAAAAGGCGGCATTCGGTACGCACAGTTGTGCTAAACGTGTTAATGCCAAACGTTTTCAAAATTTTGAATTATAAATGCTCCCCATTTTTGAGTAAAGGATAAGACGTTATAAGTTGTTTTAGGGTGACGTGACCAAAATGCGATGCAAAATATTTTGGCAAATTAATAACAACACCGATAAAAAAAAACTTTCTGTTAAGTTTCATGGACATTGGGCAAATGCTTCCCTTCAAATAAAAATATGCATAATAATTAGATTCGTCAAGCCTTAATACACTTGAGCGTGCTCTGATTGGTTTACTCAATCTCGGATAACAGTTCATATACTTTAGTTTGACCTTATGGGACAAATGATTGCGCAAAGCGTTGCTAAGCTAAAATTATTTGCGCCAGCAAGCGAAATTTCTCTCTGATTAAAGCAAAAAAAGAGTTATTGTGGAAAGTTTGGATCAATTCCGACGTTGAGAAGTACTCGAAAAGGTAAGAAATGTTTTTATGCTGAGCCTGCATCTGTCTGACCACAAGGTATTACACAAGATAGCATCTTCATCAAGTTTCTTCGATTTCGCTGGGATTTTCTCGCTTTTTTTCTCTCGTATTTCGTACTTCCAAACTTTTGAAGCTTAAAGAATTTAATAAAATAATTATTCCATTCGCGCTTGTTGGATATGAGACTGGTTATAGCTAAATCGGCGCTACGAGCCTCGTTGGCTATTTACGATCTCATATCCAACGCGCGCTCATGGAATAATTAGCAATTATTGAATGAGGCTGAGTAGGATATGAAGAATTCTGCAGGTCGAGGAAGGTGTTATCCACCTAGGCCGAAGGCCGATGTGGATAACATCCTCCGAGATCTGCAGAATTCTTCATATTCTACGAAAGCCGAATACCGTGATAATTGCTTTATTATTCATTCAAAATATTTTCTTCGCTCAAACTTCTAAACCTACTCGCAGGCATTTTTCTGCTCAACAAAAATAACACAATCTCGTCCCCAGCTTTTTTCGGTCAACGGTTCAATAATTTGCAGCGTGCTGCACTTTTGACGTCATTTTGATGTCATCGGTTCAATAATCTGCAGCGGGCTGCACTTTTGACGTCATTGATTCAATATGGTGAACAGCAGCTAGTTATGGTGAATTATGCGTGTGGTTTTAACCAATCAGAAACGGGGAAATATTTTGAATGAATAATAATTATAAATACACATGCACATATGGGCGCATGTAAGCGTGTATAGTTTACTTATCATAGTACAGGATTGAGTAGTTGCGTTTTGCATGAAAATAATTATTAAAATATGTGCGTGACAAATATACTGTTCCAAACAAAAACAGATATATGATTGTAAAATGAAGTGTTTCCACTGATAAAGCATGATATGACAAAGTTTTTGGACTTATTTAATTTCGCTTGTTTTGTGCAAAAGGAATAATTTAAAGAAAAAATGGCACAATTCGGAAAAAACGAGCATAATCTGAGCGTAATAATTTAGCATAATATGCTGCTTTTACTAGCACAATCTATAAAAGCCTAGAAGTGCGAGCGCCCCTCTTTTCCTTTCATGCGCGGGCGACTGACGAGGCAGTACAAAAGTGATTTTTTTAATCTCGTGACTACATTTAACGGTTGTAGACAAGTTACCTGGCCTAAGAATGGAATTGAGGCTACCGGTGGACCTTGTTGCCTGCGTAGGATTATCTAAACACTCGCGAGTACGATGGTTTTGGCGCGAGTGGGCAACTACTGGCATGAGGAAAAGTAATTTTGAAATCTTTCCACTCACAGACAAAAGACGACGAAGCAACCATCAATTTACTCCCACAAACCTTCGTGCTTTTTTAATGTAGGTCACCGGCAGCCTCGCAGCCATTTATGGGCAAGGTCGCTGAGCAAACAACTGAAGAATGGCCCATTTACATGTAATATTCTGGGTGTGACTGCATGGTAGCCTCCCACGCAAACAGCCTTAGGGCTTCGTCACGCGTTCCTCCCCGACGAGCGTCTGCTGAAACGAGCCGGAATTTACGTTGACCAATCACAACGGACATCCAGATTCTGGAAGTGCACTTTAGACCCTGAGAAATTTTGTGTTCAGTCACTGCAAGAAGATCGATGGGCTTCGTGTGTTGGGCATTTAAAATCGCTGACTGAAATTCTTATCAAAGAAAAACTGAAGCGTATAAATTTCATGCTTTGGCTTACATGTTTGCGGCTCTTCACAGAATGAGTACGGTAGAATTCGTATGGTTGCAACATTTTGCTCCCGTGTGATTCGAAGCTATTTGTTGCGTTCCCTTGAGATTGATTTCATAATTTTATTTGCCGCATTTCTTTCCACTTCAGTGGAGTCGTTTCGTTTGAATAACCCCATTTCTTGTGGTCCTTCGGTTGAGCAGATTTAAGGTTTGCCTTATTTTTCAAATCGAAGAAACACTGAGTACGAAGGATCGCTTCGCAACACAAAAACATTAAATCATTTATTATATAGTTCCACGCCGCTTTCAATTTTAAATTAAACGACATCATACGCTTGCTAAGCACTCGCATTTTGAGTCGCGAGAGTGCAAATGCATACCCCACCTAGGAAACAAAATTAATGTTTCTCAGGAATATTTTTGAAAGGTTTCCTCTCTTTCATGATTCATCCAAAGACGCATTGGCGCCCTGTAAAATGCCGAAAAGGGTATCATGCCGAAAAGGGTACAGACGCATAAATTATGCCATTATGCAACACGCATGTCATCGGATAACAAGCAGCTTGTCTGAATGTGACATGGTATAACATTTCGCCTAACACCTTAATGCGAAAAGGATGAAAGAAAAAACAGTACAGGGTTTACGAAGGGAAAATAATGCATTTCAATCACAAACATACATAAAGAAACTTCAATTTTGTCATCTCGAAACTGTTTCTTTTTTTTGCCGAGCATTTGCAATGAAGCAATTGCGAACATGTTTAACTGCATTACGAAATGGCAGTTTTAAAATATATGATAAACTGCAACTTTGCGAAACATCATTTGTCTCGTCATTTTTCAAAAAATTACGCAACCCCTTAAAAATCTCTATTTAAAGGACGACCAAATGTCTTATCCAATATTCACAATTCAGCTGAGTTCTTCGGCATAGCTACGCAAACAGACTCTCAGCAGTATTATCAGATGTAGAAATTTCATAAGAGCGTGATGAACAACACAACAGCAACAACATCAGATACCGTAGCTACAGGTAAGTTGTAACATCTTACTAACGAAGAACTAGTCAGCAACTACATAGGGAAATTCCGAAAAAGTCAGAATTAATTAAACCTATGACCTTCAAATGACTAGCCTTTAACAGCGTTTCGAAATCTGGGTGAAACAAGTAATAGTGTTACACAACGGAAACCCAACGGAATACACAACCAAAACTATATGAAATACTAATAAATTGGAGAAATGAGAGCGTACTTTAATGCGCGCTGAAAAACGCGTGAGACAAGCACTGACGTAACACAATTCAAAGTAAATGGAATAAAAGAAAAATTAGAGAAATGAAAGCGTTTTTCGAGGCGTGCTGAAAAAGGTACGAGACTGGCAATCATGTAACACAACTCAAAAGAAATAAAATTACTGACATATCAGAGAAAAAAGAGCGTATGTTAAGGCGTGCCGAAAACGGTATGAGACCAGCACTGATGTAACACATAAAAAATTTAGAAAAATGAGAGCGTTTTTTGAGGCGTGCCGAAAAAGGTACGATACTGGCAATCATGTAACACACTCAAAGTCAATGGAATTATAGAAAAATTAGAGAAATAAGAGCGTATGTTCAGGCGTGCCGAAAAGGGTGCAAGACTAGCACTGATGTAACACAATTCAAAGTAAATGGAATAATAGAAAAATTAGAGAAATGAGAGCGTTTTTGAACGGTGCCGAAAAAGGTACGAGACTGGCAATAATGTAACACAATTCAAAGTAAATGGAATTATAGAAAAATTGGACAAATGAGAGCGTATGTTAAGGCGTGCCGAAAAGGGTGCAAGACTAGCACTGATGTAACACAATTCAAAGTAAATGGACTAACAGAAAAATTAGAGAAATGAAAGCGTTTTTAGAGGCGTGCCGAAAAAGCTACGAGACTGGCAATCACGTAACACAACTCAAAAGAAATAAAATTACAGACATATTAGAGAACAAAGAACGTACGTTAATGCGTGCCGAAAAGGGTGCGAGACTAGCACTGATGTAGAAAAATTCAAAGTAAATGGAATAATAAAAGAAATTAGAGAAATGAGAGCGTTTTTTACGGCGTGCCGAAAAAGGTACGAGATTGGCAATCATGTAACACAATTCAAAGTAAATGGAATTATAGAAAAATTGGACAAATGAGAGCGTATGTTAAGGCGTGCCCAAAAGGGTGCGAGACCGGCACTGATGTAACACATAAAAAATTTAGAAAAATGAGAGCGTTTTTTGAGGCGTGCCGAAAAAGGTACGAGACTGGCAATCATGTGACACAACTCAAAAGAAATAAAATTACAGACATATCAGAGAAAAAAGAGCGTATGTTAAGGTCTGCCGAAAAGGGTGCGAGACTGGCACTGATGTAGCGCAATTCAAAGTAAATGGAATAATAGAAAAATTAGAGAAATGAGAGCGTTTTTGAAGGGTGCCGAAAAAGGTACGAGACTGGCAATAATGTAACACAATTCAAAGTAATTGGAATTATAGAAAAATTGGACAAATGAGAGCGTATGTTAAGGCGTGCCGAAAAGGGTCCAAGACTAACACTGACGTAACACAATTCAAAGTAAATGGACTAACAGAAAAATTAGAGAAATGAAAGCGTTTTTCAAGGCGTGCCGAAAAAGGTACGAGACTGGCAATCACGTAACACAACTCAAAAGAAATAAAATTACAGACATATCAGAGAAAAAAGAGCGTATGTTAAGGTGTGCCGAAAAGGGTGCGAGACTGGCACTGATGTAGCACAATTCAAAGTAAATGGAATAATAGAAAAATTAGAGAAATGAGAGCGTTTTTGAAGGGTGCCGAAAAAGGTACGAGATTGGAAATCATGTAGCACAATTCAAAGCAAATGGAATTATAGAACAAATGGACAAATGAGAGCGTATGTTAAGGCGTGCCGAAAAGGGTGCAAGACTAGCAGTGATGTAACACATGAAAAATTTAGAAAACTGAGAGCGTTTTTTGAGGCGTGCCGCAAAAGGTATAGTACGAGACTGGCAATCATGTAACACAACTCAAAAGAAATAAAATTACAGACATATCAGAGAAAAAAGAGCGTATGTTAAGGTGTGCCGAAAAGGGTGCGAGACTGGCACTGATGTAGCACAATTCAAAGTAAATGGAATAATAGAAAAATTAGAGAAATGAGAGCGTTTTTGAAGGGTGCCGAAAAAGGTACGAGACTGGCAATAATGTAACACAATTCAAAGTAAATGGAATTATAGAAAAATTGGACAAATGAGAGCGTATGTTAAGGCGTGCCGAAAAGGGTCCAAGACTAACACTGACGTAACACAATTCAAAGTAAATGGACTAACAGAAAAATTAGAGATATGAAAGAGTTTTTCGAGGCGTGCCGAAAAAGGTACGAGACTGGCAATCACGTAACACAACTCAAAAGAAATAAAATTACAGACATATTAGAGAAAAAGGAACGTACGTTAATGCGTGCCGAAAGAGGTGCGAGACTAGCACTGATGTAGAAAAATTCAAAGTAAATGGAATAATAAAAGAAATTAGAGAAATGAGAGCGTTTTTTACGGCGTGCCGAAAAAGGTACGAGATTGGCAATCATGTAACACAATTCAAAGTAAATGGAATTATAGAAAAATTGGACAAATGAGAGCGTATGTTAAGGCGTGCCGAAAAGGGTCCAAGACTAACACTGACGTAACACAATTCAAAGTAAATGGACTAACAGAAAAATTAGAGAAATGAAAGCGTTTTTCAAGGCGTGCCGAAAAAGGTACGAGACTGGCAATCACGTAACACAACTCAAAAGAAATAAAATTACAGACATATCAGAGAAAAAAGAGCGTATGTTAAGGTGTGCCGAAAAGGGTGCGAGACTGGCACTGATGTAGCACAATTCAAAGTAAATGGAATAATAGAAAAATTAGAGAAATGAGAGCGTTTTTGAACGGTGCCGAAAAAGGTACGAGACTGGCAATAATGTAACACAATTCAAAGTAAATGGAATTATAGAAAAATTGGACAAATGAGAGCGTATGTTAAGGCGTGCCGAAAAGGGTGCAAGACTAACACTGACGTAACACAATTCAAAGTAAATGGACTAACAGAAAAATTAGAGATATGAAAGAGTTTTTCGAGGCGTGCCGAAAAAGGTACGAGACTGGCAATCACGTAACACAACTTAAAAGAAATAAAATTACAGACATATTAGAGAACAAAGAACGTACGTTAATGCGTGCCGAAAGAGGTGCGAGACTAGCACTGATGTAGAAAAATTCAAAGTAAATGGAATAATAAAAGAAATTAGAGAAATGAGAGCGTTTTTTACTGCGTGCCGAAAAAGGTACGAGATCGGCAATCATGTAACACAATTCAAAGTAAATGGAATTATAGAAAAATTGGACAAATGAGAGCGTATTTTAAGGCGTGCCGAAAAGGGTGCGAGACCAGCACTGATGTAACACATAAAAAATTTAGAAAAATGAGAGCGTTTTTTGAGGCGTGCCGAAAAAGGTACGATACTGGCAATCATGTAACACACTCAAAGTCAATGGAATTATAGAAAAATTAGGGAAATAAGAGCGTATGTTCAGGCGTGCCGAAAAGGGTGCAAGACTAGCACTGATGTAACACAATTCAAAGTAAATGGAATAATAGAAAAATTAGAGAAATGAGAGCGTTTTTGGAAGGGTGCCGAAAAAGGTACGAGACTGGCAATAATGTAAGACAATTCACAGTAAATGGAATTATAGAAAAATTGGACAAATGAGAGCGTATGTTAAGGCGTGCCGAAAAGGGTGCAAGACTAGCACTGATTTAACACAATTCAAAGTAAATGGACTAACAGAAAAATTAGAGAAATGAAAGCGTTTTTCGAGGCGTGCCGAAAAAGCTACGAGACTGGCAATCACGTAACACAACTTAAAAGAAATAAAATTACAGACATATTAGAGAACAAAGAACGTACGTTAATGCGTGCCGAAAAGGGTGCGAGACTAGCACTGATGTAGAAAAATTAGGATGTTAGTGTTAACATGTTACAGACGTTAGCAGCACTTTTTAATGCACGTAACCCATATACCAAAGATAAGGAGCTTGTTTCCAGTGTGAAGAATACCAGATTAGACCCCGTCAGAGAGATCAAACCAAAAAGTTGTTTTGGTCAATTGACCATGTGAAAGCACCGTGTCATTACTTGCTGCGGAAAAGTACCTTTTTTTATTTTTAAGGGGAATTATGAATTTCTTGTGGTGGTCCTATTTTCCATCAGACATATCTTCTGGATGTTAGCAAAGGGGAGAAAAGCAGACATCGACCCTTCGGCCTGGAAAGTAGTGGAAGGAGACTGTTGGGATGAGGTAATGTGCTCAAAATATTCTTTTTTATAGATCGCCAGAGTCAGTTACAGAACAAGTGATAATCAGGCCATTTAAGATACGTCAAACTGAAATTAATTTACCTCTTTTCAGAATACACCCAAGCAAATGTATGGGCACGACTGTGGTGTGTTCGCCGTAATGGTATGTTGCATTTATTCTTTGCCTATATTTACTGTTTGTACGGAACAGTAGCACTGAATTTAATGACATTAATTTCACTTTACAAATTGTTTATTTGCAGTATGCCATATACAGAGTAAAGGGCTTAACATTTGACCTCACTGTGGTAAGTGTCCCTTGTTAATTGTAGTGTGTTTAATTGTCCTATGAGGGAGGACTCTTTAAGGATAATTGGTTTCTTATTACTCAAGAAACTAAGTAGCGAAGAATTCGGACTAGGAATGAAAGTGGAAACGAAACAGTGTAAGCTCAAATCCACAATGGTCCACCATTCGGCGATACCGTCTTTAGTGCGGAAATTGTCATCGGTGCCTTAAGGGTAAAATAACATGCAAATTTTATCTTTTAGGAAGATATGCCTGCCATAAGGAAATGGATTGCAGCAAATATACTGAAAGAGTAAGAAATCTTTTCGTTTCGTGCAATGAGAGCCGCGCCCTTGCATGAACGTTTATTTGTAGTAAACTGCTATGATGTCCTGTTTGACATTTGTATTAATATATAATAAATTCGAAATTGAATCCAATTCTTTTCTGTTGGATAAGGGCTGAGAAGGTTACCAACACAAGCGAGACAGATTAAGAGGTAGAAGTATCAAATGAACGTCAGTCACGTGAGCCAGAGAAACGACTGACACAAGATGAACTGATAAGAAAGGACAGGGCGCACTTTGAGAACGAGAAGGCTGCATCACCAGCTGCTGAAGATATAAAAAAGTCGTCCAGTGGGAATGGTGGAAGGAAAAGGAACAAGGTATATAATAACGCAGGTTAACTGTCGTCACTTAAATGGGGTCATTGCGCGTACACATCTATATAACGCAAGACGTGTCTTGGGACCCAGTTATATGGTAACGGGTACATGGAATGTAAGGCTCCTCATCGATACGTCTCAATCTGTTTGAAGGCCGGACCTGTGAATTTTAACAGGGTTGTCTCGGGAAACGGAGACCATATATTCATGAGGCTTAAATTATTCATCAGGTTGAAAACGGAAGACCTAAGGAGAAAGAAGTGACTAAAAAGAAAAGAACGAAACGGAAACGGGAATTGACTAAGGAGGAAAAAGCGTAAGTATTTTGACGCACAACGAAGCAAAGTAAGAAATGTCGTGTAGCACCCTCGATATGCTACTTTCTTCTTTATCTTTTCCCTCAGGAAGAGGTTCAGGCAAACGTTCCTAAAGGATGCGGACTCAACGCCCGCCTTAATGAAACCAGGAGAGACAAATGAGTCTTTGATAAACAAAGTATGGAAACATGTTGAAGTGCAGTTAATACCAAAAGTAAAGATGAATTTTTCTCTTTTTTTAACTTAATACTATTTTTTGTTAGGTAAAATTGATGCGGCAGTCCCTTGCAGACATAGCGAAAACTCCAAGGTGAGTAAGTAGAAATAATAATAATAATAATAATAATAATAATAATAATAATAATAATAATAATAATAATAATGATAATAATAATAATGATAATAATAATAATAATAATAATATTAATAATGATAATAATGATAATATTAATAATAAGAATAATAATGATAAGAATGATGATGATAATAATAATAATAACAATAATAATAATAATAATGATATAACGCAAAAATTATACAATACTCTAAAGTGCTTTACAAGAGATAATAGAACAATCACATGACTGTTGGAGGGCATATACTTCATTTGTGTCCAGAGTAGCATCATGTCCGAGGAACGCGTGTAAATGATGCTACGAGGGACACAAATACACTATAGGCCCGACAGAGGTAGTGTGTTTATCATTGTTATCAATTCGCAAGGCAAATGCACCCAATGTATACGAAATAAGGTAGTGTGTTGTGTGCGTAAACTCAGGGATGGGTGAAATTTCTAATTTGGCGGAATTTATCGAACCCACAGAATGCCTTGATACATCTCTTGGCGATATGAACATGTTGGAGTAGAACCAGGAACCCAGATTTCAAACGCTGGTGGGGAAGGAGCCCGGAGGGGGGGGGGGACTCCCATATGGAACAGACGGGGAAGCTCGTCGGAAAATTTGAATTTAACCCCTAAAGGAGACCATCTGGGCGTGGCTCAAGTTTTTTGTGACCCCTGAGGGAGACAAATCTGGGCGTGGATTAAGAAAATTTTGTCACCTAAAAACAACTTAAAAAGAAAATTTGACTTCTGTTTCTCTTCGCGTAATTCTGTGTCTCTTCGCGGAACCCTAAACGAGACCTTGGCGGCTTAAAATATTGGCGCTTTGCCCGGAACACCCTAAGCGAGACCAAAATCCAAAATTTACACCCCTACCTAAGCGAGACGACGAGCATCCCCGTCTCTTTCATATGGGATTCCCCCCCCCCCCCCCGGGGGAAGGAGTCAATATCTTTTTCAGTTTTATAGTTGTTGGCGAGAACAATGAGAATTCTGTTTTTAAATCGTAACATAAGAGAACAACGGCTCATCTTTCTTGTGTTAATTGACGGGCAATAACTACACAACAAAAGTTCATAAAATCAGCTACGACGTAGATTTCTTAAACTGATTTGTTCCTTTTTAGATCAATTGCAAGACCAAAGGCGCAGTATCAAAGGCATCAGGCTTTCCTGAATTTGTCTCTGAAGGTGTTCCGAAAGTATCAAATGATAGAATTTGGAACTAAGTACTTCGGCACAAATCTGTATTGGAAGGTATAGCTTTGCCACCAACTTACACTATACATGCACACCTGTAGGAAAGTTGCTCCTTCAAACAAATGATGTGCAGAAGTGACTGTATCATTACTAAAGGTTTCAGCCATTTACAGGAAGTTAAATAATTACTTTAATTACTTTTATATTAATTAAAAATAACCTTTGAAAATATAGAGTACTCCGAGTTTTACCCGCGGAAAATAAAACGGAGCTTTGTCTTCATTTACTTTAAATTACAGCTCAGAGAAAGTGTAGGAGAAGAACTGACCAAGATGTTCACGAAGCCAACAACACGAAAGCCTGGGTATACTTTTATTCCTTTGTTAAAATATATTAGCGGTTATATCGTGAAAAATAAGGGCGTTTACCGATAGTCAGAACTATAGCAGGTCAGAACATACCATACCATATAATTTGTGAAGGGAATTCCTCTATCAATCAGAACTGTCCAGCTGAATATGTGTCTTTCCACATAGTATGCATGGCAAAGATGGGTTTTTAGGGACAACTCGCGAAAGAAGCCTGTTGCATTTTCCAACTCCCCGGTCAGGCTCCGGCTGACAAGTTCAAAATTTTGGTATGTGCGCTAAAATTTGAATTTCAACAAAAGTCAAGTAAATGTCGTTTAATTTCCATGGGTTATTGCAGGTCACTGTGGTTGCCTCCTAGGATGTATATTGATTTGCCCCCGTGCATGGACCCTTTCGGCATTGAAGGATGCTAGTAAGTATTCAGTGTAATAATTTATGTAGATTACAACAACCGGTAGACCCAAACATCGGTTCCACGGAAGATACTTCAAAGCAAATCAGCAGAAGACAAAGAAAAGCAAAACAACAAAAATAAATTACAAGAAGAATAAACCAAAGTGTGTCAACATATTACCTATTACTTTTGACTTGATAGATCTTTCTCTTTTATGCAGTTATATAAACAATGTTCTCGCGGAGGAGGCGGTAACATTCCTTATCATGGAGCTGGAGGGGTGTGACTATAGGACAGCTACAGGCCTCGCCCTAGGAACTCGAACACCCATAGATACTCTGTACCACGATGGGTGGCAAGAGCTTCTCAATAAAAAGAAAGCGCGTCCATCAATGACAGACGTAGGGGCAAGAAAGACATACGACGTCAGGGTCCGAGGATTTCTAAACCGATCAACAGAGGTCATTTCGTTTGGTGACGTCCCTTGGCCTTGTGATGGCGATGCGGACGACATGCTGGCCGTTATGCTGACAGGGGAAGAAACCACCTCCTCCAGAATAAAGCGAATTAAAGAGCTAGCTCTTTTTTGGCATCCCGACAAGTTTCTTTCCCGGTATTCCCAGAACTTAAATGAAGAAGACCGGGAACGCATAGTAGAGGGAGTCCTCGACATCTCCAAAGAAATCTCAAGGTGTTTAGAAAGGGAGAGGGAAAAAGAATGTAACAAAAAGCAAGAGGACTAGTTTTTGTAATAGAATTGAAAATAAAGTATAATACTGGATATGCAGTGGAAATAAAGGAAGGATTGTCAGAATAGTATTTCCAATTAAAATGCTCAGCCCGACAACTCTTTTGAAAAAGAAGTTGCCATTATTACAACTGAAGAAATTCGAATAAAGTACCTGTTTTTAACAGTATTGTGAATCTTGAGCTTAACTTAGAAATGAAAGAAGTTTGAACATTTTGTCTACTTTTAGTATTTGTAAGCTTGCCTTACTTAGTATTTTGTGAATAAGTTCTACTTATTATGTTTGCGACCCTTTGTATTCCACATTTTTTTTTAAGCCTTAATTTGGCTGCCCCTTTCTTAACCAACTCAAATAAAGTATGTATCACTTGTAGCTACATTGCGTTGTTTTCCTTGACTCAGAACATTTTCCTTCACTTTTCTGCAAATTGCACAATTTTAAAATCCTTACTCTGACTAGTATCCTAAGTGCTTTTTGCTTTCTAAACAAGATCACTTACGATCTTTGTGATCGGGTAGCCAGTAAATACTTTAGTTCAAAACACTGGATAACCAACTGTACTGACTGTAAGAAAGATAATTTTTAACATATATCTTCTTTTATTGCTCTTAGAAAAGCAGATCTTCCCCTGACATATATATATGAAATGAAATGTGAGTGGAAGCAATTGGGAACTCCGAAAAATCCGTGCCCCAGATTGGATTTGAACCCAAGACCCGCCGTGATACATTGTAGTCGGATGCTTTCTCACATTCGCTCCCTGAAAAGTCCAAAGCTATTCACTGCAGTGAACGATTTTTTCGAGCTCGTCCCTACCAAGGTTCTCGACTGTTTACAAAATGTTGACTCAGCGTGGTAGTGACAGAGTACTATTAAAAACGGTTTTAAAAATCTCTGGACGAGTGCTCCTTTTTTCATAGTGTTTAGTGCTAACAGCTAGGTAATCATTCAAACGAGCGCCATCTATTTAGGACTACAGTCTTGTACTATATTTTTAATTAGCAAATGTTATCTACGACAACAACATTGACCGAAAGGTAAACATTTCCGATTTCCGTATGCAGGGCGTCCAAGGCGACAGAAATAGTACAAAAAATCGTTTTTTTAAACGTGTGGATTTCTTTCAGTCAAGCTTTAGTCTTTTCGCTAATAGGACAGCACGTTGTTGCAATTGTTTCTTTAATAAATTTTTTCTTCGCAGTGCGTATTGTTCATAATAGCGATATCATTGACGACCCAAAGGTCACGACAACAAAGTGCTCATGGTTCTCAAAGCTGATCCGATGACATGCGTGTTGCATAATGGCATAATTTATGCGTCTGTACCCTTTTCGGCATGATACCCTTTTCGGCATTTTACACGCCCCCAGGGAAGCAATCTACACAGGGCTGATTGGTTCCTGTGATTACCAGATGACAGTTACTTAACAAAGGGAAAGGGAGGAAAGGAATGTGTGTGGCACGTTTCAGCAGACGCTGGTGGGGAAGGAACGCGTGACGAAGCCATAAGAGTGTTTGCGAGGGAAGCCTGCATGGAGGAATATTCCATTTAGTTTAATAGGTAAGTGCTGTACTTTAAAGGTTTTAAGTACCAAGAATACGGTTTGTCGTGTCAACACTTGCATCTTATTCAGACTCCTAGGTTTGTAAGCGATTTCTCTAAAAATGTTAATTTCCGGTTGATTGCCTTTCCTAACTCGTTTTCTTCTCTAACATTGCTTGACAGCATCTGCTTTTAGAGGATCCAATGTTTTAGTTTAATGCGTGAGTGATTTACTTAAGTGTGGGCATATGTGCCGAGAACAAGAAATTGGTAGTATTAGCACAAGTATAACAATTTCGCATTAGCATTCAGACTCATAGGCCGTTGGCGATTTCTCCAAGTGCTTCGTAATCATTTTAATTTTGATTTCCTTGTTTGTTTCTTCGTGTCTTCATTTCTTCTCAAATCAATCGACCTCGATCGGTTAAAGTGAATTGACACTGAACAATGAAAGTTGTATTATGTACGTTTTATTGAACGCAGCAACCGAGAGCTTTAAATTCTACAACGAGAACGACTACGAGTACAAGATTTTCTCATAGAACAACAGTGAGCGCGCGCAAACCAGCGTCTTTTTGGCGGGAAAAACGTGATACCGTGGTCAGGTTTAGTACGAGGTTTTGCATAAATATCGTCGTAGCAGTTTTGGCATTCTTTTCCAGCATTAAGAACAAATTGAGCAACCTATCCTGCTAACAAAGAGTAAGATTAATTGTCTGGGTTATTAATCTTTTCAGCATTTTCACTGAAAACAGGCAGTCAAATCTCGCACTAGTTCTCGTCCCCGCACAGCTCCCTACTTCATCATGCATACGGTCCTTTGTTTCAAGAAAACAATGGCGATAGCAATAGATGTCCATTGTGTCAAAATTCAGCTTGACGAATGTCTGTGAGCGCAACAAGTCTTCAAACGTAACTTGAACTTTAATTTCTACCGAAAACTTGAGAGAACTCTGTTACAGATCGATCAGTGACAACAGAGCGCAAACTGGTAATTAGAAGCTGCTTGTATAATGCGAAGATAAAAACCTGTTTTTCCATTTCCTATCCTGTCATAGAATGTTCTAGAAACATTATGTAATATTCTAATTAGGTCCTTAAAATCAACAGACAGTCATAACAAAGTACTTGACGTAAAGCGTATCTGTTCCAGCACGAGTGTTTCATCAACACTTTGGGACTGTAGGGCTTTGTTTGTTCTTGTTATGGACTAAAAAAAAATTGGTCGAATTTCTGACTGAAATATGGAAAATGGAGCGTTTTCAATGTAATTTTTGCACTTTTCCTGCAATTTTAGCGATTTGTCAATTTTAAAATAAGCGAAAGAAGTGGATTTCAAGAAATCTTTGTATAAACACGGTTGAGATTCTCATATACAAAACAAACGGACCATGTATGTATTCGATATCCTTGGGCGTACGTATTGTTCTTCAAAACAATAGTGCGAATGCATAATTAATTTTCCCTGCATGCATAATAAAGTAGGAACCTGTGCGGAAATCATTCCAAACGAGCTCTCGAGATCATCTGCTTGTCGAGCCATTAAGGTTTTGTTCACCGTATGTGTGTACAGGAATCTAGACAGACAAGATGAATTTATTTCCCGTAGTAAACGTACGATTAATTAAAAAGATACACAAATATTCAAATTGAAAGTGGATCTAAGTACCATTTTGGTGAAATCGAAAGTGCACAGTGGAAATGCAATGCTTCGTCCTTACCAATACGACTAAAAGTTACCATGAGTAAGTGGAATGCTGCAGAGAGGTAGGGAAGGTTGGGGCTGGGGCTGGGAACAGGGGGTCTTTTTTTTTCCAGGTTTTGTTGTTATTCTCTTATATTACACAGTTTTAACTGCAAAATTGATTTTTACGGATATTGTTGTGACAACAAAGTTCGTACCACTCATGTCACTCCTGTTTTAAAGGGGTTAAGTTACGAGAATGATCGACGCTGAGACTCTTCCTTGTCCCTTGGTGGCGTGGGAGTGAAGTTGTTACTGAAGCCATGGATGAAAGGAGTCCATAAACGAAAAGTAAAAGACAAAAGAAATTCACCTCACCTGTATTTATTGGAATAAATGTTATAGTAAAACAACTGCAAACCTCACCTTGCAAATCTCGCCGCAATGGAGATCAAGAAGAAACATGAGAAAGGTGACCACTATAGCCTGTGTGGCAGGTGTTCGAAGGGGAAGGAGAATGGAAAGGGAGAATGTCGGAAGAATGAGGAGGGGGCGCGTGAAAGAACTCCCTAATTAATATGCATACATAAGGCAGCTGCAAAATCTCTAACTGTCAAGTGGCATCTAATCAAAAACGTTCACAAGAAAATTGGGCCACACAGGAATGTTTTTTACCGTGCCATCATTTTCGAAAACTCTCACGGCGGAGGGAAGTGCGAGACCAAAACTCCGTATCCAAAAAAGGAGAAATCTTTTAACGATGTGTGTCAAGTTTGTGAAAGGAGTTTACTGGTGGAGTATGTCTCATCAAAATCTTGTGTCAATTTGTTCAGACCATCCCTGAAAAAGAATCCATAAAAAAAGTTTGAAAATTCTTCACAATTTTTTTTGCAAGAAGAAAAAGTAATGAATCGAACGACCAAGAAATGTGGCTGGAATCCATTAAAAAAATTCGAAAATTCTCCACAACGTCTTTGCAACGTGTGTGTAAGGATGTTTAGAAACTGTTGCAATTTGAATTTCTATGCAAACGCTTTGAATCAGATCAAAAAGGCAATTAATCTACCGGCTTGCAACACTTTAACTACCCACCTGATATAAATGTTATTGAAACCCCTTCGCGAGATCTGGAAGGCGACGTTCGTAGTTGGTTTATACATTTTATTCCAACAAATAAGGTGAATTTCTTTTGTCGTACTTTTCTTTTCTGGACTCCTTAGTAACAACTTTGCTCCCACGGTACCAAGGGACAAGGAGGAGTCTCCATGTCAATCATCTTGTAACTTAACCTGTTGAAAACAGGAGTGACGTTAGTGGTACAAACTTTTTTTTGTCACAACAATATCCATTTGCAGTTAAAAGCGTGTAATATGACATTCACCTTTTTCAGCTCAAATAAAACAACTGGATATCATCGACTTCCATGTTCTTATTTTGGTTTTCATTCCGGTTCTGAAGTCCAGATTCCTGCTTTCCAGAAGCCCTAACACGTGAGGAAAGAGATTAGCCAACTTGGTTTTGGAGCAGTGGAATACCTGCTCATGTCACATTACAAAAATCACACTGAGCTCCATCGGTAAAGTATGTTGCTTTAATTAATTAAAGGTCACTTAGATCGAAGGCAGTTTAGAGAATGATTATCCTCGTAGAGTTCAAGTTTTTTTGATTGGAATGATCAGAGGTCATATTATAGAGTCAAAGGCTCTGTTCAGATCATCATACCTGTGACAACTTGGAACCTGTTGCTAAAAAGAAATATTCAACAATGGATACTACAAAAAATAAAGGATTATGTTGCATACGTAAATAAAATTACCAATCTTGAGAATTAATGGTACGTAGGAGAAAAACTACTTCACAAACACAAAGAAAAATGTCAATCTTTAGACTCCACAAAAAAAAGAAGTCCTAAGCAAGCATGCACCAAATTTCCAATACATGGATGCTTCAAAGAAGAAATTGAGCTAATTAGTGAATAGATGAGTGAAACAATACAAATCAAGGGACATTTCCTTAACAAAATGAAATTTGTTTCCTATTTTTGATGTAACTTCAAGCTTCAGGAAGTCTTTTGACTTTAAAGAAACCTGACCGATTGCATTATGGTATCTTTTTGGAAATCGCTGTGGCCCTGCATGTATGAAAATCTTGTGGCTTTTACGCCCAATTGATTACTCTTTTGTTTTCTGGCAGGTCTTGACCCTTACCGTATGTAATTCTAGCTTAATTGTCCTCACATTGTAATAGTTTTTCACAGTTGTGTGTATGTTCAGGTAGAGATAGAGTAATCGTTTAGTCAGTTGGCTAGATTCCTGAAATGCTTAATGTTTGATTTAGCATAATTACAAACTCTGAAGGCCATCAATCAATATACTAAAGTCCTATTATCACACCACTTTGTAACACAAAGTTACTGTGACTATTGAAGCAATCTGGAGAAACCTAAAGGAAATCAAGCGCTATAATTTGTTTTGATGACTCAAATTGACATTTGTTGACAGACATTTGAAGTCAGTGCATACATGACTAGCATAGCTGAATATTTTATGCATAATTCATCAGTGAAACATCCATTGGTTTCCGAGCCTCAGTGAAGGTCAGTATGGCCTCTAGTTTTATTATGATTATTTGCCTGCACATGCGTGAGATCGTTCGTCAATATTTTATTGTCTGTGATACGCTTTAATTTCATTTCAAATATTTTGATTTTGACTCTTTAATCCCGCTGATGACAATTTTTGCGATTTGTGAATGTTTTTGCGCTCTTCTGGGCCGTTGGCAAAACCCGGATTGGATCCGATCGGATCGGATCAAACCGGACCGGATCAGATTGGATTGACAAAATACGGGCCGGATCGATAACAAATTAATCCCGGCCAAAAGTAGACGGTCACCAGACAACATGCTGAAGACAGGAGAAGTCGAATTCTGTGCCTTTCTCTCTTCTGTAGTCGTCTCCTCATTTATTGAGACTCGTCGAAATGTTTTTTTTTTCCTGAGGTGATTACAGATTCCGAAGCAGAATTATGAAAGATACGATGTGACGAATTGACTGCGTACACAACGGTCTTCTTTTTCAAACATGAAAACTGACGACAATTCTTTACTTTACCCTAGTCCCTTCTCATTGTACAATAGCCTGATTTAGCAACAGAACGGAAATGTCAGATGATGATGGCGCGCCCAGCAAAAATAGAGTTAAAAGTAGAATCCCAACTATTCTGCGGGCTCTCCTTTCGTCAACTGACGTGACGAATGTGACGTGACGATGTGACGAATTGACATCAATATATTGATGTCAATTCGTCACATCGTATCTAATTCATAAAGCGAATTGACTGCGTGCGCAACGGTCTTCTTCTTTAAACATGATAAGTGACAACAATTTTTTACTTTACCCCGGCTGCCGTGCCGGCCAGTCCCTGACAATTGCACAATAGCCTGATTTAGCAACAGAAAGGGAATGTCAGTTGACGAAAGGAGAGCCCGCAGAATAGTTGGGATTCTACTTTTAACTCTATTTTTGCTGGGCGCGCCATCATCATCTGACATTTCCGTTCTGTTGCTAAATCAGGCTATTGTACAATGAGAAGGGACTAGGGTAAAGTAAAGAATTGTCGTCAGTTTTCATGTTTGAAAAAGAAGACCGTTGTGTACGCAGTCAATTCGTCACATCGTATCTTTCATAATTCTGCTTCGGAATCTGTAATCACCTTTGGAAAAAACATATCGACGAGTCTCAATAAATGAGGAGACGACTACACGAGGGAGAAATTAGGCACAGAATTTGAGCACGTTGTCTGATTCGGTCCGAGTTTTGTCAATCCGATCCGATCCGGTCCGATCGGGTCCGGTGCGGTCCAGTCCGATCCAATCCAATCAGATCCGATCCGATCCGATCCGATCGTGGTTTTGGCAACGGCCGCTCTATTGGCCCTTCTTTATTATGCACTAGAATACAGTCTTTTGCTTTAGAATTTTTCTGCTATTGTTGTTTTGTCACTCCTTCTCATCCCCTCCAAAGTTTTACGTATTGTCGAACATACATGTACCATCCTCTGCATTACATCATTCTTTCTTACTAACGTGGTTGTTGAAATTCTGATATGAGGAAAACCCAGACAAGCTATCTCTTCTGAAAGGACTGCTCATTTTTAATTTTTAGGAATCTCTTTAGGCATTAGCTCTCCTACAATTTTGAAAAAAGGCAAAACAATGGTTCTACTGAAGAATCACCCCTTGGATTTACATAATTATATATATTCACATTATTTTTTTTAGTGTCCTGGAAATACATAAGACCTTATTTGAGATTTACTGGAAAACAAGACAAAACTTGCAAGACTTGTTATGATCAAGGTATATTAGCTATACTATACAATGTATATAATAATAATATAATAATTATGGTAACAAATTAATCATGATTTTTCCTAGTATGATTATGTTATTAATGTTGTTCTATTATTAGTGTTCTAGGCCTTACATGTATATTTCAATTTTCTTAGAATATAATTATTATCTCTTAAGTGACACGAATACCTTTTGTCATTCAGTTTCCTTATAAGAAATAATTTGTTACATGTAGCTTTAAGGATTTAGTGGGAAAAAGAAAAAATTTGCAAGACTCGTTAGAATTAAGGTAATATATAAAACAATCATTCCTTTTCTCTACTTCCTTATGTGATGTTCAGTGTGCCAGTTTTAAGGTAAAATTAATACAGTGTAGAATTTTCAATATATAGGAAACACTCAGATTAATCCTGATAGAACTACAATGTATTGACAAGGATATGATGATGGTAAAGATGTAACCACAAATTGATCCAGTTCACTTTATTACTTCAGTACCATTCAATGACAATTGTGTTTTCATCTTTCAACCTTTTAAGCGTATAACCATGAAATACACAAAGCATTTGTGACAGATTTTGGGAAGAAGAGGAAACTTGCAGGCAGAATTTACAAGGTATGTTAATTTACATAAAAAATCTCAACTTTAATATATTGGTTTAACTTATTGATGACATGGTCAATTGCCACATTTTTTTTTTGTAACGTACATATTAAAGGTGCATATTGGGGGGATAAATACTCACTCACTCACTTTTTTACTGATTGCATCGATTCACTTTTCATAGTGGGACATTACATGTATGCTTGATTAGTTAAGATTTTCTCTTGAAAACCCTGTAAAATGAAAGTAGACTTTAATTATACGTCAATGAGTTGTTTATGCAAGTTCCAGTAAATACTGTAAACAAACTTTGTGCAAATTAACCTCATACTGATTTTAATACAAACAAGAAATTCAGGTATTGAAAATGAAAGGAAAACTCTGACTGTAAGATGAGTGCAAACTCAGCTGCCAAATTGTGGAAATGCAAATGCCTTCTTCTTCTTGTAAACTTGTAAATTTATTGCAAACGCAAAATCTAAGCAGGAGTTTTGCTCAAGTGCTGGTTACTTTCGGCAATTTAGAGTTAACTTGAGAGTCATTTATAATTTTTATGTGTTTGGAAACTGACACTGCAGTCTTAATATCTGGCTTTTGTGTCACAAATGACAGTTCAACATGTGACACTATTTAGTTTTTGTACAGCAAAATAAAATGCTTTCTACATGGCTTACCTTCATATCCAAGCTATTAAATAATATTATTAATATTATTTCCTTTAAATGAGTTTTTAAATTACTACTTGTCAAGCTGTAAGTACTTTTATTTGTTTTGTTTCTTTGTCATGTGGCGATATATAAATCTTCACAGGGTCTGAAATACAGTACAGCTGTAGGTTATCCCAGCCTCCCTGTGGTTTCCCTAATCTTTTTGGGACCTGACACTAAGGGGTCTGGGCAGTAAAGCTCTATCTGAGTTTTATGGAGGACATGCAGACTTAATTAACAGCTGGCGGCGAGGGGTTTTATTAGAAGCCGGTCACTGGCGGCATACCGCCGTCTGTTTGTCATAAATTTGCTTCTCACTCCGGGTTACTGTGCCTTTATTTTCACTCAAACCCTTGTAAAAGGCAAGATATATTGACTGCCACTTACATTGAATATCCCGGGCATCTACTTCAAAAGTTATTGAAACCCCTGCAATGGCCCCTAATTTTGGACATGTTGTTACTAATATATTATTTTATGATGATTTCTTGACACTGTTGATGTTCATTAATTGCCCATAATAATTCTTGAGATGAATAAATAGTATACTAATGATTATAACATTACCTGTAATTTACAGACTAAGTATATTTAGTAATAAATAGTCACTATAAATTAACATTATGAATTATTATTGATATTATTACGTGTATTATTATTATTATTATAAATTTATCACAAAATGAAAAAGTTCTTGTCCTTAAGTTACCTTGAAATACACGTATTATACTGTATGCTCAGAATTTAGAATATTACGACTGAGTTACAAGGGGGTTAGTATCACAGAGAGAAAATAATTCTAACTTATTAATCTATTTTTTTATGATTTTCATTGCACACAACAGAATTTGTAATCATAATCATTACATTATTATTAAAAGATCGCTATAATATAACAAGACGCTTCTTTACATGTAGCATAATTTTTACTCGGACTAGTTACCATTGTAGTGCAGAAGTACGTGTGAGTTGAGTGGTGTTGTAAATTTCTAGGAAAAAATTAATACGTAATAAACCACAGCTTTTGTGCGATCTCTTCTCTTGGTTTGCTTCTTCGTCCATGAACTAAATCCAACAAACACATAGTCACCTGCAGGTGGTCCATTACAGAACAGGGGTCCCCAGGGGGGTACATGTAAGGTATATATAATATCAAAACAGTATTTACAACATCTCCCCTAACAAGATTTGATGAGCCTTTCAGGTTTTTTAACCACTCTCCCAGATCTGATGTTGTATTAAAGTCCAGTGACGCATCAGGCGCTTCAGGAATTGGCCCCATGTCTCTGGAATGTGCTACCTCTGGCCGTAAAAAGTTCAAACTCAGTTGACATTTTTAAATGACAACTTGAAAAACACCTTTTTGTTTGTTCATATGCAAATGGATGACCTGTTTTACTGTCTTAATCTTTTAATATTTTAGTCACGTGTATTTTCTTTCATCAACAAATTTATTGTTATTCTTCTTCTTCTTCTTCTTCTTCTTCTTCTTATTATTATTATTATTATTATTATTATTATTATTATTATAATTAAAACAATTTTGTTGTTGTTGCATGATGGTGTATTATCGAGCCATGGCTGCGAGTCATGTGAGTCAACATGCGAGTCACACAGTTTTTGAAAGCTAACTGTTTTAAAATGGGTGCTTAGTTAGACTCCATATTACTGTTTATCAGCGCTATTTGAATTGGGTGCAAATAGGCTTAAATGCGAAATTCGCATGGCTCACAGGGCGCGCTGGCTCACAGATTGTACAGCCCCCGAAGATGTTGCTGTTCACTGATGTTATATTATGTTAATATATTGATAGCTATTTTAAAAAACCTCTTGAATTTAGGTCTGCTCAATTACATGTACATGTATTATTATTTCAGTGGAGTTTTAGGTTCACAATACTCCTTCCTTAATGTTTTTAAGCCAAATTGTATTTATGGGAAAGCAGTGAAATAAAATGTGACCATGTATTTTTGGCTTTTTATTGTTAAAGTTTAACACAATTGTTACACAAACATAATTATTTAAAAGTACAATTGTATTGAACATTAGAGACAGGCAGTCATTTCCATTCATGACCTTCACTACATTTAAAAATAAATGCCTGTATAGCTGTACGTATTTATGGATTAGATGGCTATTAATTAATTAATAATTGTTATTATGTCTTTGTAAATTCAGTGGGCCCTGTAAATGTTTGATTGCAGTTGCTAAATTTTACTCACTGATAATTATTATTGCCACAAAACTTAATTTACGGATTCTCTTTATTGTTGTGACCAACAGATATCATGGCATCTGGTCCAGCAGCCTTTGCTTCCTCAACGAGGGAAAACACCAACTATGCCCGTCTGTGTCGTCTTCTCATAGATGTTGGAACTGAGGCCCTTCGAAATATCTTTAATGGAATCCATTGTCCAGCCAATTTGCATGTGATTTTATCACATTCTTCAGCACATTACACCACATTAAAAGATCTGCAAAAAAAAAAAATTCTGAATCCAACACTTTGGGGAAAGCTGTACCCAGCCACAGCCTCACACGTGTCATCAGCTGACTTTGATGTTACACTTCTGATGGTACTGCTGAGAAATATATGTGGTTTGAGTCCTCCTGGTAGCACCAGCAGCTGGGACAAGCTTCCTCCTGTCTCTGATACCAGCATGGAGGCGAATATAGTGAGAATCAAGTGGTATAGAAATGATGTCCATGCTCATGCCAGTAAAGCTTCAGTTGATGATTCAACATTCAATGTACTATGGCAGAATATCAGCAATGCAATCACGGGACTTGCATCTGGAACAAATGCCACTTTATATGCTACAGCCATCAAGAAAGTGAAGACTGAGTGCATGGATCCTGATGCTGAGGCTCACTGGCGAGATGTATTGGATGATTGGAAAAAATATGACGATAATACAAAGGAAATGCTGGAAGAACTTAAAGGTGTGATGCAGAAGTTCTTATGAAATACCATCAGGCAATTTCTTGCTTGGAGACTTGAAGATTTTTTGGAGGTCCAACTGTTTTGAATATACTTGAAATTTCCAACTTTGGAACCCTAACACTAGCTTTAAGCCTCGTATATGATGTTTCCTGGGCTAACAAAGATAAATCTAAGGCCCATTGCATGCTTGTTGCTGCATCTTGCTGTCCTGAATTCCTGAGTTGAAGTAACTCTTGTCTGAAAACACAACACAATTTTTTTTTTCTCAATTTATGTACAAAAGGGCTGGTCGATGTGGTGAGTTCATAGAGACGGGTTATTCATTAATGTGGTCCATGAACTGACCTGGGTTAGGAAGGGTGGTCCCTGGCCCTGGTTCATGGTGATGGCCCATGCACAAGTACCACGAAGTGGGGATCCTTGTTGTGTACTCATCCCAAATTTCATTATTTTGTACTGTTGTGCAAATCTTTGTTTCATTTGTTAAGAAGAGCTGTGTCTTATTGAGTCATTGTTCCATCAATGCTCATTAAATCATTCTTATTTTTACTTTAAAGGAAATCAAGAGAGAGCCATTGAAGAGATTGTAGAGATCAAAGGTATTTGTTGTTTAAAGAAATATGGCCTAATTTCTAAGATGAAGGTGTTATATAATAATATTATGAATAATTGAATTGCAGTATTATTTGTTGTGCCAATTTGACCTTGCAGCAGGAGCCGTTACAATGGTAAACAAGCCTGCCTATAAATTTTGTCTGCTTCTTTTCAAATATTTATCATGAGAATAAAAGACAGGGTAACTGCGGTCTGAACGATTGTTACCTTTGTTTGCGTTCCTTCCGTATGCAGGTACATTTCATGTACATTGTCATTAATTCATCTTATTCGTGACCTCTGTTCTCCAAGAGGTGTTGCCCTACTCTTCTAGTGAACGATGAATAGCGTCTTATCGTTCTTGTTGATCCTTCCTTTTATCTTCTCTGTAATGCTATGGCGCAAAACCAAAACAAAAAAAAGGTTTTTGCTTTTCTAGACCTTTGCACTCTTAAAACATTTGATGGTACAGTGATGCATTACATCCATAAAACCAAAAAAGTAACCAAGGAAAAGGAAACGTAACAATAGAAATCATGTCCACACCGAGTGCATACAGAATTGGTTGACGTATCCGCAAACTTAAGCGCAATATGACAGCTATGTAATGTTAGCGGCGCCAGAACAAAACTTGATGACAACTATAATGTGATGCATTTGTTGGTTCGTATGCAAACTGAATACTCACTTCACGATCCGTCAAGGCCGCAGTCCTTCTTTAGCTTTCTTTGCATGACGTCATGACTCTTGCATATCGTTAGGGAGCTGTAGTAACGACAACGGCGACGGCAACGAGAACGTCACAAATAAGCATTTTAAATGTGAAAACACAAATTTGAAAAAACAATAACTTTGCACCCCCTGCACGTGCATTTCTCATTTTTCTCCATTTGTGTGCCGTCGTCAGCAAAACAACAGCGTGAAAGAACCAAATTTGAGGTTTTATGGACGACGTCCGCACTTGGAGATAAATTTTCATTTTCCCACTAAATCACAGTTAATCGAGGGACTGGTTATGAAACTTGAAAACCTTCAAAAGCGAGACCAATTTTGTCGCAATCGATGTTGAATTGACAGTGACAGTGCACAATCTTTTGTTAACGCTTCACACGGGCTCGCAAATTAGTTGCGCATAATTTAATCGACAAATATGATTGGTTATCTTCTTGAGCGAAGGTGTGTTTTATGCATATTAAACAAAAGATTTGTCGAGTTTCATAACCATCTCAATGCATTAAATATGCCTAAATTAAGCGTGATTCATATCGGTTTCATTCTTGAGGGACGGCCACAGCATTGTCATGTTAAAAACTTTTGAATAGTCACGAAGTGATTACAATAACGCGAGTTTTGAGATGACGTTGTCGTTGCTAAAGCTCCCTATTAACGGACTGAGTTACGCATTGATGTTTGTACAGGTTGTACAGTTGGTTTGCTGACCGTATCAGTTCGTTCTTATTGGCCGTATGAGACCTGATTGAAAAACGATTGGATTATGTACTAATGAATCTTGAAAATAAGCATTTATTTCTGTGAGGTATTTCTAGAACTATAGCTAATTACAAGACATGCAGTCGCGGCACGTTGGGGTTCATATTTGGTTATCTATCGATTTTCTTGCCGTGCTGTCACTCGACCCCGTAAAGCAAAGAAGATGACTCCTTCATACGTTTCCCTCTCCCTGTCATTACAGAGTTACTTAAATTAAACTTGACAGTTTGGTGTGTTTATCTTATTGCTCGGTTTATTTAGAGATGGTGAAGCATCTTCTGCCATGCGAAAGGAACAGCAAAGAATGTCTGAAAGATGAGCAAGGTTGGTTGTGACAGTCTGAAGGTTAAAATGTCAGTAAGACAGGATTTCTATAGCAGCGCTTGTGTCAAAAGAAATGGATAAACTCTAGTATAACTGAGAGGTAAACTAGTTTTAGTCTTAGATTATTGCAAATGTGTTCGACACTCATTCAGGGAGTGAAATAGAAGGGAGCAGCGTCTTGTTTCCTAGCGGCAAAAGACACCACTACACAGCTTTTTGATATTCTGATGATTAGCTTCGGTCATCTTTGTTAATCATAGTTAAAATAAATCAACACAGCTTCAATTACTTTGGAGAAAACTGCTAAAGAGAGTAAAATGCCAGAAAATTGCACGATCGCCATGAAGAAACGGGAGATATAATGAGATTTCTTAGGCTACGTTTACACGATACCGGACAAATCTTCAAAGGGTTGTTACCGGACATGTTCTCAGAGAACTGTGCAATAGTTTTGTTCTGCTCACATGGAACCTACTAACCGGTTGAATTTCAACCCTTCTGAGTAGTTTTGCCATCTGCTCGTGGGCAGAGCGCCACCAAATCTGACTATATTAATCACCCACATACACAGACGATAGATATAAATATAACCATAACCTAGATTTTCGCCTCACCAATACAACAGACACCGTAGGATAATGTTTTACATACACAAGATTACTGTAGAGGGGGTTAGGATCCTATAGAAAAGAGACCACTTATCTTTGAAATCTTTCTTGGCGGTGTTCCCGAAGGCCGGTTGGGTGAAGTTCTTCACTTTCGTTTGACCTAACCAACTACTTTTCAATTTCAGATCCTATTGATCTTGTAAAATACATTAGCCTTATTCGCAAGCTTTACGAAGACCGTGAAGGATGGCTGGCGCCTTTCCCGTGGTGTGAAGAGTTTCGATTCAATCTCGATAACATTTTTACAAGACTCAAATTTGTCAGTAGAAAAAAAGAACGAGGAATAAAAACTGATGAGAGTGTTGACATGTTTCAAATATTTCAACCGCATAAAGAATGTTCACAACCGAGAAGGGTCTTGGTTGAAGGGCAGCCAGGCATGGGAAAGACAACGTATTGTCACAAGATTGCTTTCAACTGGGCCAAGGAACGCAAAGGTGGCGAATCATTTCCTGATGTCTTACTTGTGCTTCTATTAAAATGCAGAGACATCAACTTTAGCCTATGGGAGGCTATTGATGATCAGCTGTTACCGAGAGAAGTGAACGAAGAAGAGAAGGGGAGATTTTTCACGTTCATTCGGGACAACCAGTCAAAGGTTTTACTGGTGCTTGACGGATTAGATGAGTTACCCAGAAGCGAATTGTCGATCTATAAAGAAATCATTCAAGGAAGAGTTCTGCCAGAGTCTTACTTAGTGGTTACTGCGCGACACGAAGTTGGAATGACAGTACGAGAATGCTGCCACACCCTGTTAGAGGTAGAAGGGTTTACCAAGACCGATGCCAAAAATTTCATTGAGAGATATTTCAGAGGAGGACGGGAAGATTTGGCACAAAAGCTCTTGGACAAGCTGGACTCTGACAAAACCCTACAAGACCTTACAGCAAATCCGTTAAACGCTGCTCTTCTCTGCGTCCTCTGCGAAGACTTTGGAGGAAAATTACCTGAAAGTAGAACTCTGGTTTACCTTGAAATAGTTGAATGCGTGCTGAGAAGGTACAGGCTAAAGATGAAATTCCTAAAAACAGACCAAGACCTCGTAGCATTATACCAAGTTGAATTGAAGCAACTTGGCCGTATCGCCATGGAGGGTTTGGAGAACGATAGCGTGTATTTTGACCAGAGCGCATTTCAGGGTTTCTCAAGCGATTTGCAATCTGGCCTCGGATTTTTGTCAGTGGAGGCTGGACGAAGTAAGCGAAGACCGGGTCGAAGCTATAGCTTCCTGCACAAGAGCTTTCAGGAATTCTTCGCAGCACATCATCTCTGTTGTCAGCTTCTTGATGAGGAAATCTCTGTTGATAGCTTAGTTGCTGACCTCAGATATTTTAATGAGTTCCAGCAGGTGCTGATGTTTACGATTGGTATGTTGGCTCAAAAGTGCGAAGCAGCAGTCAAGGCACTTATCGCTGATATCGCTACTGAAGTCAACCTAAACCATTGTCGTCTTGATGTTGCATTGGCTTGTATAAATGAATGCAAGAGAGGGGAGAATACTTTTGGCAAAGAAATGGCACAGTTCTTTGGCTCACATCTTCAACTTGAGGAGGTTTGTTGCTACGGGTAAGGTTACAGTAAAAGTAATGATTTTAAGTCAGCAGTTTTATTTTAAGATTGATTTTCAATCCACATTAACGCTTTCCCAATAATTCACCTTGAACTTGTGATTCTATTGTACTGGCGTAGCTGACCCACGAAATTGCATTGCAGATCTTATTCTATGAACTGTAAGAGAACATAATGTAAACATAATGTAGTATTGTAAAAACAAATATTAATAGCGTTGATTTGATTCGGCAATGACAGCATGAGCAATATGCTTTTTTTTTCAGATAATAATAATAATAATAATAATAATAATAATAATAATAATAATAATAATAATAATAATTTATTATGTGTACATTATGTTCTCTTACAGTTCATTTTGTTCGTTTGCTTTCGTACTTTATATACTACTACACTAAGGCCTACATGGAAACTGTATTACTCATATGCTTTATCTTAAAAACTCCGAGACACTCGAAAGTTTACATTATTTGATAACTTACTCAACTGGAGTTTTTTAAGGCGTTGTATCATTGAGCGCAAAAGGAAGGCTTACACTCCCCATCGTGGGTTTTTACTGTATTGTTCTTTTTGGCTACAGATCGCTCCAATGTGTTTTAATTTAGTAATTGGATTAGACAATGTCGGCAAATAATTCTTAAGGCGATTGTGGTAAATTATTTGTTTTCCAACATTGATAATGTTATTTTTGTTCTCGTACAGTTCATTTTGTTGGTTTGCTTTCGTACGTTATATACTACTACACTAAGGCATATACACAGACTGTATCACACATGTGCTTTATCTTTAGAACTTCCAGACACTCGAACGTTTACATTATTGGGATTTGGATTTGTTTGATTTGTTTGGAGTTGGATTTGTTTAACGCGTTGTACCATTGAGCGCAAAAGAAAGACTTCCACCTCCCATCGTGGGTTTTTAGTGTATTGTTCTTTTTGGCTTTAGATCGGTCAATAAATTCAATGTGTTTTAATTCAGTTAGTAATTAGATGAGACAATGTCGGCAAAAAGATTTTAAGGCGATAGTGGTAAATTATTTGTTTTTGAACAATAATAATGTGATTTAAAAGAAACCAGTGAGGCAGTTTGAGATATTTCAAAAATGATGTCACAGTCGCTGAAAGTATCGCAATCAAGGTCTAAGCCAAAGAACAACAGACTTCCAGAAGGCTGCTAAAAGTGCAATGACAAAAGAGATGCTCGAGAGATTCGTCAGAATTTTTGCAGAAAGAGTAGAGGGTGAGCCAGCTACTTTAATTTTGTGTAACAATTTGTTGGTGTAAATTATCCGATTAAGCAGTTTGTATTGGAGAATCTTGTTCTGCTGTCGAGTGAGACTACATGAGGAATTAGATTTTTTCCAGTCAAGAATATAATCGTGGAACAAAGTGGTGTGTTTGTGGCGTGCTGAAAGGAGAGACCTGAATGATCATCACAAGCTAGTTTCCCTTGGGGCATCTACTTTTTCTTATTTACATAAATGACCTATCTGATAACATTTCCTCAATAATCCGCCTGTTTGCTGACGATTGCATCATCTATCTTGGACTCTTTTCTCCTAAATCACCTGAACAGCTTCAATCAGATTTAGATTCTCTTTTTTCATGCATGGGCAGATAAGTGGCAAATGCGTTTTAATTGCAGCAAGTGTTATTCTATGCACATTACTCGTAATAAATTCCCAGTTATCACTACTTATTTCCTAAATGGCTTAGCTCTTCAAAGGACCGATCGATGCACACCCTTATATTGGAGTCGCCATTTCATCGGACCTCCGCCCAAACAATCATTGTGACTATGTCGTTAAAAAGAGTTGAAAACCTCTCAACTTCATTTCTCGTAATTTTTATTATTGTACTCGTGCAATTTAAAAATGAAACGACACTTACCTGAAGTTTGATTGTAATTCTACTGAGTTACAGGAAATTGAAAGATTACATGAGATAGCAAGCACATGCGCCAATCAGGTTTTAAGGACTGACTGTAGGTGTTTCCCAACAGCTCATGTAATCTCTCAGCATCCTGTAACTCAATAGAATTACAATCAAACTTCAGCTTACAGGTAAGTCTCGTTTAACCTTCAAATTGTACCTTAGCTTGTTACCATGCTGAGAGATTCCATGAGACTTCAAAGCAACACGGACATGAAGAAACAACAACATGCCACTTGATTATTTATGCCGCTTTATGTAAATGATGCATCCCACAGACATGATAAGACTGATTGTGCATAACCCACCTAGTAATTGTATCCCCGCTTACGGGTTTCTACGGTTTAACATAGCTTAGTAGCAACTGTGACTGGCCGCTTACTCTCAATGCTTTGGTTCTCACAAGGTATTCTTTAAGAGTAGTTACAACACAAATAGAGGATTGTTGAAATGACTACAAAACAATTCGAGGGTGAGTTACCCCCGGTTTGGTTTGGTTGAGGGATGACAAATACACGGCACATTTGTCATCAGTTGCAACCATATGGTATATGTCTATCAGATGAATAGTCTGGCCTTGTTGGCCTGATACTAATAACAGCAACATAACAAGTTTCAACGGACCGGAAGTGTTTTGAGTGTCGTGAATCAACAGGATGAAGAGTAGCCAGGTAAGCTAATACCACTCGGACATCGCAATCCTCAGTGTACTTGGGCTTGGGTGTGACTGGAAAATCCCTTTCAACAAGCGGCAAACCAGCGCGTTCTGTCCAACGAAAGACATATGAAGACAACACACTTCTAGCACAGTTAATAGCACTGTAAGTAAGGCCTTGGCCAAAACGTTCAGAAAGGAAATCCAAAACTGTTCCTACAGGTGGTTGAAGATGATTAACTTTCCTTTGGAGACAAAATGCCGTCCATTATTTGATATACCCGGAATACTGTTTCTTTGTACTTCCTCGCAAGGACGCCATGAGCAATCCGACAGCTGACCTTGACACTCCTCTTGTTTCATAGTATTGCCTGGCAACAGACATGCCATCAGTGTCATTTGGTTTCGTGGTGGATTTGGAGTCCCTGATATTGGTCGGGTGATGTGATCCTTGTACTGTGGGAGCCACCAAACCTGCGCCGGCCACATAGGAGCAATCAACAGTACTAAAGCCTTGTCGTTCTCCAATGTCTGCAGACATCTATTAAGCAAAGAAAAAGGAGGGAAAATGTAAACAAACTTCCCACTCCAGGAGAAAGAGAAAGCATCTGTGTGGCAGGCCCCAGGGTCAGGCTTCCAAGAAACATATCTTGGAAGCTGGTGGTTTAGTCTGCATTCAAATAAGTCAATGTCAGAGGTGCCCAGTATGTCAATAATCTTACAAAATATTGCTGAATGAAGCTGCCACTCAGTCTTTTCATTAAACTCTTTGGAGCTTTTGTCTGCATTAATATTGAGGGCACCAGGCAAATGGCATGCAAACAACCAGATATCATTTTCCATGTAGCACACCCAAATACTTTAGAAAGTTTGTTGCAAAGAGGAGATCTAGTGCCCCCATTGCATTAAAATAGCAAACAGTTGTAGAGTTTTGTCTTTTTATGAACACATGCTTCCCTTTCAAAAGGAACCAAGCCAAAATAAACTGTTAATAGTTCAAGTGCATTAAGTGCTTTTGTCTTTCGAATGGAGACCACATGCCTTGGGCGCTCTGTCCATTGCACACTGCCCCCAGCCTAATTTTGAAGCACCTGTTGTCATTTCTATGCCGGGGTTGTCCATGGTGATGTTTTTGCATGCCTTTGGTAGGCTTGTTACCCACCAAGAAAGATAATTGATAGATTCAGGGGAAAGTGTCATAGTAGCTGCATAGTTGCCATTATTTTGTTGCAAGGCTAACGTTTTGTCAATTTCAAGACTCGTGTAGAACAGGGGTCCATACTGGACAGCAGGCAAGCTAGAGACCAGGTGTCCAATGAGGAATTATACTTTAAGGTGATTGCTCAGTATTGCACTGTGCATCCTGTACTGCGCATACGGTGTGTCAATATTTACAAATTGGTCAAATTTGTAACACTGTAAATATGGCGTAAGTCGATCAGTCATACACACTGAAACAGTTCTCAAAACACGTAAGAGAAGTTGTGAATGACCATAATTCTTTGCGAATAAGGGCGTGCATTGCGAGAACATGGCGAATTTTGTTGTTTCGGTCTACGATAATCGAGATAGACAAGTAGGATGGTGGTTCACTCTTAAACGAGCACGGTGACCTACATTTTTTTATTTCATAATTTTGGTGTACAAATTATCCCCTTTAAAACAAAAAATAAAATAAAAAAGTTATCGGAATGAAATATGATATGGTATTTAACCACCTCTCTCCCCGTACTGAACATTCAGATTTTCTTTCTTCCTACGTACTATCCCTGATTGGAACGGCCTCCCTGAAGAGGTTGTTCATTACCCATACCTTACTGCCTTTAGTTCTAGGGTGAATGCGTGGCGAAGTTGCTCAGTGGCCTGATCTCAATAGATATTAACTTTATCAACTGTTTTTGTTTTTTGTTTGTTTTTTAAATTGTAATTGATTATTTCATAGTTTATTTATAGTCAGTTTCTATTATTTATAGATGGGATTTGTGTAATTGTATAATGTGTTGAGCTTGTAATTTGCGTCGTATAGGATTGATGATTTATATGTACATACTTACTAATTCAGGGATATTTTGCGCGGTTTAAAACTATCCGGAGAAAGTAGATCTTAGTAAGTGCTCTTGGTATCCAAAAACAAAATTGGGGGTAACCAGGCATTTTCGAGAGAGAATTAAGCTTCAGTTTGAAAATGAACGCCATAAATTGTTTTGCATTTTAAAGCTTTTCACAAATATTATTCATGAATTATCTTTGAAAATGCGAACAAGCGTTACCGAGTAATAAAGCAGAAACAGAAATACGTTTTTAGTGGAGGTTATTGAATCACGTCTTCAGTTATTAAAGTTTTAAGTTCAAGGTCAAGTTTATTTATTGCACACTGTTTACAGAAAACTAAACATACATAAGACAGTATACAATCACTACAGAAAAAAAAGTTTACTCAGATAGAAATTAGCTAGTCGAAACAATATTTAATAGCGTGCAGTGGTTTTAGAGTTGGTCACTGTCATGTGAATATAAGCTGGCGTTGGCCGTATGTTAAGTATAATTTGAATCACATAAATGACAACTATCGTAGGAGAGGAAGGATTCTCATAAATAGGAATTAGAAGAAAAGAAGATGTCGTACATATTACACAGAAATTTTAACTATCTAACCAATAAAACTATGGTAAGTTAATAAAAAGAAAAGGATACACATAAATACGAATAAGAAAAAAAAGAAGATTCCCAGTGCATATTGTACAGAATGTTTTTAACTATCTGATCAGTAAACCAATGGTCTGTTTTGAGTGGTCAGTAGAAAACTTTTGTAGCGCTTTTTAAAGAGTATGTATGGGAAACATTTACGTTCTCACTGGTGGAACGGATTCTCAAATTTTTACTTCGGAGAATTTAAATGCAGGTATATCACAATTAGTGCGTACTGATGGCTCAAAGAAATTTTGATTTGCAAGATACCTAGTATTATTATGCGGATGAATCTCTGGTGCAGGCGTAAGAATATTCCAAAGTACAACTTTCGAATATTTAACTTTAACATACCGCCAATGGAAAAAGATCGACAACTTCTTCCGACAATTCTTCCTGCTAGCCCGAAGACAAGAAACAGAAGGTCAGTTCTAACGGTTAGCGTTATTTTTAGCGTTGGGTAAATGCAGCAGTTAATCTTTACTTAAAGAGCAGCATTTGGGGGACACTAATGACGTAAATTGTCTGTATTCTGAGACCCGAGTGACGTTGAAGTTGGCGAGAAGAGCAAGGGGACAGCGTGCATCTAATTAGGGTCAAACCTGGACATATTTCCCAACCACCTCAGTCCCGCCCTCTCGTGTCCAACAAACCTCAGTGGCAGCCATCTGTCGTGACTACAACCGCCGCTCCTGCCGAAGCCCCAACTGTCAGTTCCAGCACATCTGCAACAAACTGGATTGTGGGGGCAACCACCCTGGTTGCCCAGTGCCCCAAAGCAACCCAACTATAATATACCTCCGCCTGCATTACCTGCACCTTCCATGCCTATCAATATTCCCTGCCTGGCATATGAGCTTGCTGGTCATCCTGACCATCATTTTACCTCCAGCTTTCTGCGAGATCTTCAGTGGGGTTCCAACCTTGGTTACACGGACCCTCGCTGCGTCCGAATGACCCGTAATTTGAAGTCAGCTCTCCTTCATCCTGATACTGTGTCGGAGGCCCTAGGCAAGGAAGTTTCCCGAGGCCATACTGCTGGACCGTTTACTTCTTCTCACATTCCCAACCTTCAGTCCCCCCCCCTTGGTGTGGTACTTAAGAAGGATGGGACTTGGCGCATTATCATGTTCAAAGGCGGACTTTATTCTGCATTATGACACATTTGAACAGGCGCTAGCACTTGTGGCCTGTCACAGCCCAGATGCACTTATGCCCAAGTTAGACATCAAGCATGCCTTTCACCTTTGTCCAGTTCGGATTGGGGACCGTGAGCTCCTTGGCATTCACTGGCAGGGTAAATTTTATGTTGACCTTCGCCTCCCCTTTGGCTTGCGCTCACCCCCATACCTCTTTAATCGCCTAGCTGACGCATTTGAATGGGTCTTGAAGAGAAAGCATCAAATTCTGGACTTAATGCATTACCTGGACGATTACCTCACGGTTGGCCCTGCCTACTCTCCAACCTGTGTCCGAAATGTCCAGTCCATCATGCGTGTAGCTTCAGAGGTTGGCATTCCTCTGGCTCCCGACAAATTTGGAAGGTCCTGCCACTCAGTTAGTGTTCCTGGGCATCTGTATTGACATCACTGCTATGGAAACCTCCTTACCTGAGAACAAACTCAGTGGACACTAACAAAGCTTCAGTGGTGGTCCTCACGTAAAAAATGTTGCAAACGAGACCTCCTTTCCCTGATCGGCAAATTAAACTTTGCTTGCCGTATTATCCTGGCTGGCTGCATCTTCTTGCGTCATCTCATTGACCTGAGTTGCACTCCAACCACTGTGTAATATTGACCCCTCAGAAAAAAACCTAAGCGTTCTTGACGATGCGAAATACAAGTACCAACCATTTCTTGATTAGACTATACGTGGGTACATTGAACGAACTAGAATCAATTGGTATGAAAAAGGTGAAAAATAATTTAAAATCCTCCCTTAATTTAGAAAACAGCGGATGTGGTAAAACAGCTGTCCGCCGACTTTTTGACTCGAAGGGAAGTATAACGGTTTAACCGTGGATTCCTTCAAGGGTTTTTGGAACTTATTAAAAGGCCGTTTACACGACAGAGAAATTTGGTCCGGACCCGCCAAAAAAGCGGTACGGACCCATAACTTTTGTAAAGAAACACTGGAGTTTCTACAGGGCCATAGGCGCCTATGGCCCTGCAGAAACTCCAGTGTTTCTTAACAAATTTTATGGGTCCGTACCGCTTTTTTGAGGGGTCCGGACCCAAATTTCTCTGTCGAGTAAACGGCCTTTGAGTCAACAGCTTACTGATTCCTTAAACTTTACTTTTGAACACGGTGTATTGTCTAACTCACAGAAACAATCTGTTTGTTTGATTAATTGACAAGAAAGATAAAGACAGAAGGTACATTAAGAACTCAGTGGCGACCGATTTGTCTTTTAAATGTTGATGTAAAGATTGCCTCCAAAGCCCTTGCCTGGTACGTTAAGAGTAGCTTTAACATACCCCTCGGAATTTCTGCTCTATGGTGGTT
>OX421451.1:5413732-5416232 GCA_949126865.1 Montipora capitata
CATTGTTTAGGACACAACTGGAAATATTATTGTACAAAGTATAAACCCATTGAATGAACGAAGAACCAAAGCCTAATGCAGATAAAGTGCGAAACAAGAATTCCCTACTTACAGTGTCAAACGCTTTCTGAAAGTCTATGCAGATCAATCTTCCATCAATATGACACTTTTCCGTGAAATCCATAACGTCCTCTATGGTTCTTACACCATCAAAAGTCGTTCTACCTTTTAACATATGCGCATTGATTGTGATGGATTACGTATGGAAGAACCTTCTCCAATCTTTTGGCAATGGCTTTTGATCCTATTTTTACGTCCACGTTAATCATCGAGATTGGTCTCCAGTTTGACAAATATCTTTTATCCATGTCCTTTTTCTCAATCAACGTTATAATAGCCTCTTTTTGGGAGTTCGAAAGCTCGCCGTATTCGTAGGCGAAATGTAAACTGTCAACCACCAAATTTCCTACTGTATTCCAAAAGGCTTTATAAAATTCAACTGTTATAGTCCATCATTGCCTGGTGACTTATTACAGCCAAAAAATTGGAGACACTTAAAACATTCAGGAACAGTCAGCGCTCCTTCACAGGTTTGGACCCGGTTAACACTTAGTCTTGGTATCCGAGGGTGATAGAAAGCTACATAACAAATCTTCGGACGGAGTGAGGAGATCACTTTTGGAGAGATTCGAGTAGTACTTTTCAATTTCCAGTAGTACTTTTTTAGGATCTGTAACCAAAGTCCCCTCATCATTAAAGACCTTGCGGACTGAGCTTTTCGTTTTCCTGTGATTTTCTAAATTTAAGAAATACTTATTGCTTTTTTCTCCCTTTTCATACCAAGTGGCTTTTGAACGAATTATTGCACCTTTGGCCATCTCTTCGTAGAGGGAGTCATATTCCATTTGCAAAATCACAACGCGTTCACAGTTAGCATCAGTAGGGTTAGCACTGCAGGTTTTTCCTCACTAATCTTCAAGGACGCTTCAATTTCGGAGATTTTCTCTCGCTTTTCAGGTGCCTTCTTTTTACTGTATTTAATTGTTACTTGCCTAATTGTGTATTTTATTAGATCCCAGAGAAGTCTTTCATCATCAATATCTTTAAATTCGTTTAACCAAATTGGTACGCTTTCGTTTATCAATGTAACGTAATTGACATCATTTACAAGACTTCCATTGAATTTCCAAAAGGAAGGGCCATGCCTTTGTTTGGCAGTACTATTTAAATGTGAAACTATTGCCGAATGGTCAGAGTTTATAGAAGGTACAATATCAGACTTTTCAATATCTTCTTGACAACAGTCACTAATCTCGAATGAAGCTAACATGACATTTCAAGGTGCAGGGCATTACAATTATGATAATAATAATTTCACATCCAAATTGCATATTGATTGAGCGCAATGAAAACCCGTGAGGCTTAAAAGGGTAGCAGTCGACACCGAGAGAAAGCTTTAACACAGAACACAATAAAACATTAGAAAAGCTGCTGATAATTATATCCAACGTGCAGCTCATGGGAATTGGTACTGTTTCGACTTGCAACTAGAAACCCCCGCTATAGAAGAAAACTGAACTAAGGATAAATAAAAGCGGCCATAAAGCTAAGCTAATAGCAATTTAAGTCTTTTAAGTGGTACTTAAGCGTCCTTCGATAAAGAGTTTGTCCGGTTCTTTCTTGCTGAAAAAAGCTGTCTTTCCTTCCTCCCTCGCGCGTTTGAGTAAGGGCCACTGTTTCTTCCTTCCCTCCTGAATCTCTCTCGGTAGATCCGATATGTCTCTGTCAGGATATTTTAAGAAACAGGCGATTATCGGCCGAGAATTTCCTGGTTTTTTGGCTCCGATGCGATAAACTCGCTGAAATTCAATGTGGCGTGCGCCCTCAATATTCAACTCCCTTTCCATAAACAGTTTCGCTTGTGTTCTCCTCATTTACCTCTTCATTCTCTGAAATTCCAATAAAACGCAGGTTTTCGCGTCGATTATACACCTCCTGATAGAGTAGACGTTCCTTCAGGAATTTTGTCTCGCGTTCACTACTTTCAACCTTACACTTCAAATTCTCCACCCCCGAGTTCATAAAATTCAACCCGTCGTCCATGTCCTTAACTGCCTTCTCAATTCCACTGGTCCTACCTTTGAGTGTGGAGATGTCCTCTTGAACAGTCTTCATTGTGCATTCTAAACCGGTCACTTTCTCCAGGACTCCATCTACTTTCTTCTCCATAATCTTCAATTTCTCTAAAACTTGATGCAGTGTCGATGCTACTTCGCTTGACATGTCTAACGCTAAGACAACTTCATCAACTTCTTCCGTCGGAATGATGTCTTCACCAAGAGACTCACAAAAACGCTTCTCTCTAGTTGTGTAGGAATCGTTATCGCTACTACCACTACTGCTTCCTCTTGTCTTTCGTTTAAATTTACTAAAGAAATCGGCCATAAACGTCACTCAAAATTCCGAATTTGCGGGAGCACTTACGCACACGTCTTCACTC
>OX421451.1:5423732-5426232 GCA_949126865.1 Montipora capitata
CGAAGCTGGCCGCCATCTTGAAAATGAACCGACCCGAAAGTACTGGTCCTAGACTTTAATTGGCCAAAACACAATGACCCCGTTGCGTCATTATGTTTCTCATTATATCGTTATGATTTTCGCGTTCCCACTGCAAAGAAAAGCGACATAGTCATAGTCAAAGCCATAATCATAATCATAAGAAAATGGTCGATCATTTTCTTATGATTATGATTATGTTGATCATAAGGGCGCCTATGATTATGTTTCTGGACGTTCCCACTAAGACATAAGCGACATAACAGCGTTATATTCGTGCTTATGATTATGATTATGATCGTTGTGTCGCTAGTGGGAACTAGGCTTTACTAATTACAAAGCAGTGGTCATGGTGGGGATGAAACCTTTGATTTCGCTACACTCTTTTAAAGATGGTAACTCGACATTTCAAGGACCTGGGCGCCAAGTGCGGATAAACATGCAGAAGGCTAATTTCATGACAGGTATTTCTTTAACGTCAGTTAGGTTACTGAAAGTTCTTAGGTGGTCACTTCTCTAACAGTACTGTGGATTCAGATTTTTGTAAAAAAAATCTGCAGATTGGTGGATTTTGCGAACAATTAGCATGGATCAACGGATTTGCTACTCCCTATTCACCCCCCTCCTGGCAAGTACGCATGCCGCAGAAATTCTGCGGCCCCGGTCAAGCACAAATACCGCTGAAATTCTGCGGCCCTGGCAAGCACACATGAAACACAGAAACGCAGCTTTTTCTTCTGAGTCATTTAATTAAGCAACAGTTCCAGGAGAACTTTTTCCGCGGAGCAGACTGATGCCTTATCCCTTTGTAATTGTTGTTGTCGCTGTTTAGGTTTGGAACGCACGGCTCTGGCGCTCCGTCAGTATTGCGATCGCTCAGGATTAATAACACAAGTCCTTTTGGTGAGTGAATTGATGGAACCTATTGACAAACAGTGAACCAACCGTTTTATGACAGGAAGTTACTTTGAAGGTCGGAACAATTTTTGACTCAGATTTGCAATGACACCGATTCTGTGTTAAACGATGCCGAGCAAGCGTAGGTGGAAAATGAAAGTGGAATCTCAGCGGCTTACAGCTATGTGGAAACCGAGCCTGTCGTTGAAGCTATTCAAACAGCTAAATAAGACAAGCGGCATCAACACTATAAAATGTCTCATAGGGTGAAGTTTTTTAAAACATTTTTTCCGTTTTTCTATTGCAGACATTCGCTTGGACTGGGAGTCCTACCAATTTAGCCACAGGACACACAGCTTTTGGATATGTTGGTCTTGATCGAGCAACCTCTTCCGGTGTTCAAGGATGGCGCGGCGGTTGTCCCAGCTTTTAAAGAACAGGATGCACCTTTTATACAAGTAAAGCTCCGGGAACACGATGCAACATGCGCAAGTAGACCTTTTGATGTAACGCCAAGTCAACAGGTTAGCCATTCCAGTCCCGTTAGTGATAAACATAAAATTTCTCTTAAAGGTCACTTGTCTGGTCAGACAAACGAGCTATGAGAATGTAACATTTGATTACACCATTAGCGTCTTCCACCAGTCCTCACACCTTTCCCCCACCGCTTTGCCTTCCTTACTGCTATTTTAGGACTTCTATACAACCTGCCAGCCGTTCGATCATCTGTTGTCAGAAAATCCTCCAGTCAGTCTCCTCATGGCGTGTTTGGCCTTCTTTCGTTACACGACAAATGGTTGAGTTAAAGGGCTCTTTACATAAAAGGGGGGGGGGGGGGCATCCTTGAGGGGGGAGCATCGTAGTGACATTTTTTTTATTCAGGACATAAAAGTTGTTTCTTCCTAGCGATAGGGTTTTCCTTGCTGAGAGCTAAGCTGCAAGTAGCTGAGGGTAAAACCTTAGGGCTAGTAAGTTCTCTAGCATCGTTTAAGCCACTTCCACTTGGAAAATCCTAGCACTAGAGACTAGAAAATCAACATGGCGGCGCCTTGGCGTTCAGCAACGTCGTTTTACCGATAATAAACCATACCTCAACCGGGAATTTCTCCATGACTTTGCGGAAAGTTGTTTCGCGTCCTACGATCTTTCTGGTGCAAGAATATTCCTCCCTAGTCTCCAACTAGTCATACACTCCCACAGAAAGTCTTAGAGTCAGCCAGGCGGAGGCTGTCCCACCAGACATCCAAAAAATTACCTATCACCGGGGAGACTTTGCTCAGGTTTTTCCAGAGCCTTGACGGGTCATTGGTGGACACGAGGTTCGTGGCCATGGCTCTCCTTGCCTTCGCAGGGTTCCTGAGATTTGATGAATTATCCAATCTTAAGCTTAAAGATGTAGTTTCCCATGCCAAATACTTTGAACTGTTTATCGAAGGTAGTAAGACTGATCAATATCGTGAAGGCGATAAAAATTATGATAGAGAAGGCGTTTAAACTGATTTAATGAACCAGACCAGGGGCGTAGCCAGGATTTTTCCACTGGTACTCACAATATTCCAAATCTCTTCCTCCTCCACGCCCCCCC
>OX421451.1:5431232-5458732 GCA_949126865.1 Montipora capitata
GGTCCAAGCGATGTCAACAGAGGTAGAACCACTACGAAAACGCCAAGGACCAAGCCAAAGGCCCTCGCACTTACCAAGATTAAGCTTGGAACCCGTTCCCTTTTCAAACTTTCCATAGGTATCAAAGACGGCAAAGATAGCAGAGTCCGAGGCAGCCACAACGGAAGTGTCATCAGCATATAAGGAAAGAACAGGCAAACTAGTGGATAGACCGGGCGGCCGCAGCCCCACAATGTCAGGGTGGGCCCGAAGGTTAACAGCCAGCACTTCGATAGAGATGACGTAGAGAAGAGGGGAGAGCGGGCAGCCCTGACGGACGCCGCGGGAAGGTCGAAAGAAATCTGACGAATAACCATTTATGAGAACCGTGCTTCTGACATCCGTGTACAAAAGACGAACCCACGAAATAAACGTCGGACCACAGCCAAAACGGGAAAGAGTGCGGAAAAGGAAAGCCCAGTCCACCCTGTCAAAGGCTTTCTCTTGGTCCAAAGACAGGATGGCGGCAGGTGTCTTAGTCTCGGAAGTAAATTCCACCAGATCTCTTAGGAAAGCCACATTCTCACCAATGTAGCGTCCACGGACGCCACAGGTTTGATCCGGGCCAATCACCAGATGAAGCACTTTTAAAAGACGCCCAGCCAGAGCCCTGGCACACAGCTTGTAGTCAACATTTAATAGACTAATCGGGCGCCAGTTTTTATGATCTAAACGGTCACCCTTCTTGAAGATAAGACAAATGAGGGCACCTCGGAGAGAAAACGGAAGAGACCCAGACGCAAAAGAATCATTGAGCACATCCACAAGATCAGCGCCCAGGATTCCCCAGAAAGTACGATAAAACTCCTTCGGGAGCCCATCTGATCCCGGTGACTTGACATCAGCCATACCATCCAAAGCCTGAAAAACCTCACCCACAGTCAAAGGACCCTCACAAGAGTCGCAGGCCGCTGGGGGAAGACGAGAGGAGAGACTGTTCAAGAGATCATCCTGCACAGAGAGATCAATACTACCAGCAGAAAACAGAGATGAGTAGAAATCTACCCACGAAGAACAGATGGACGAAATATCCGTGGCAAGGGAACCATCAGGGCGCCGCATGGCGGTAATCCAGTCCGAAAGTGCCACGCTTCTTCTCAAGACGCAGGAAATACTTCGAAGACATCTCACCCTCCTCCGCCCAGCGCACCCTGGAACGGATTCGGGCCCCCTCAGCCTCAAAACTGTCCAACTCCGAGATCTTTTTTAGCACCTTCTCGTAAACGTCCAGAAAGGAAATCCTACCGGCATCAATATGCGACTTCAGGTGGCAAGCAAGGGCAGTGTACAGGGAACGGGAGGTCTTTCGTTCAGCCTGCTTACCCAAACAAAAACGGATGGCAATGCTCTTAATATGTTCCTTACCCCTGTCCCACCAAGAATGGAGGGAAGAGGAAGGTTTACGCAGCCTCCATGACTTCCAAAAATCCTCAACTAAAGAAACAAACTCCTGTTCCTTCAAGATAGAAATATTCATTTTCCAACGACCAGGACCCCGAGGTAGAGGGGTAGGAATAGGACAGACAAGGAGAACAGCAGAGTGGTCCGAATAAGGACAGGGTAAAATTTCACATGACTTGACACAGTGAACCCAAGGTATAGGACAACCGATCAAATCTATTCGAGACGAAAGGGTCCCGTCACTTCTCATCCACGTAAAAGCTGGCGTATTAGGATGCAAGTAACGCCAAATGTCCACGACGCAACAGTCATTAAAAAGAGACTGAAGGGAACCGGAGCTGTCCGGAGCTGGATTTTGGGGGACAGGGCCACGACGATCCAAAGGCCGACTAAACACCGCATTAAAATCTCCACATAAAACAGTGGGGATAGCGGGATCCACAGTATCTGAGACAAACTGAAAAAAGTCATCGCGAGCCGGGTTTTGGTTTGGCGCATATAGACAAACCACCCGAAAAACAATACCGTTCAGTTCGAATTCCGCTAAAACAAAGCGGCCAGAAGAGTCACAAAGGCTCTTACGCAGGACATACTTGGGCCGGAACAGGAGAACCGAGCCACAAGAAAAAGCTGTACCAGGCGACGCAACGGCCTGAAAGCCGAAAGGAGAGAACCAAGATGTGCACTCGGCACTTGAAGGAACGTGCGTCTCTTGGAGGCACGCAAAATCGACCGTAGACTGTGACAGCCACTGAAGGAACGATGAACGCTTATTTGCGTCCCGTAAACCACGAACATTAACAGTTAGAAACCTGGCCATGACTGAGGAAAAAAGAAACAAAAAAACTACTCCGGAGAGAAATCCGTCCGCTGACCATCCTCAAGGAGAGAGGAGTCAAGGGACTCAGCAGAAGCAGAGACATCAAGAGAAACGCCAGTCTCGGCCACCAATACCACATCCCCACCCAGCACAGAAGGAGAGGGCGTTGGAGAGCCGGCTTCACAAGACACATCAGACTCAGACTCAAGAGAGATATTACCGACCTTAGCGGAACCTTCATTAATATTATCTTCACTATCGGTACTAAGTTTCCGTTTTCTATTGGTGATACCCTTAGCATCATTACTAACGTCAAAGTCATTATCAACTACAGCATCATCATCATCATCATCATCATCATCATCAGGAATTCTTTCATTTTCAATAACACCATTTTGCAAACTGTCACTTACATTATTTCCAACTACATTAACGTTTCCATTTTCAGTAACATTACTTTGCAGATCATTACCATGATCAAGCAATTCACTTTCAACAACAGTACTAACACTTACTTTACTCTCTTTAATTACAGTACTTTCTATATCATTAACAATTGCACCCTTTTCACTTCTGTCGCTGACAGAGACGACCAAAGGTTCATTAGTGACGCCAGGACTACTGGCGGCGCCATTTGTAACAGCGCTAGGAACAACTTCATCCTCCATAGGGCTAGGCCCGAGAGGAGAGCTCACATCGTCAGCGTTCTCATCATCTGCGTTCTCATCATCTGCGTTCCCATCATTTGACCCATCGTCCGAAAGCCTTTCAACAACAGCAAGACCAGCCGGGGCACCTCCAGGAGAGGGACCCGTAGTCAGATGAGGAAAGTCAGAAACACTAAGAGCCGACGAGCCCACACTATCAGCATCAGAGGAACCGCCCCATGGATTGGGACAGGAGCGAGCAAAATGGCCGGACTGCCCACAAAGGCGACACTTATCCTTATTCGGGCAGTTGGCAGACACATGCCCCTGCTTAGAACACAGATTACACACAATAGGTTGCCCTCTATACCAGATGCGACAGTGATACCCATCAATAGAGATGGACCTAGGAGGGGTTTCCCTCAGAACAATGGAGACCAGCCTGGTACCAGTGTAAATTTGCTGACTCGACAGATAAGTCTGCTTCCTGACCTTTTTTACCTCACCAAAATCAGCCAGAGCATGCTCAATTTCAACATCGCTTTCCTCAAAGGGATAGTCGAAAACGTGGACCAAAGTGGTAGCAGGGCCACCACCCAAGATTTTACACCATAGTCCAAAAAGAGATACGCCTTCCATAGACTTTGCCCTGCTAAAGGCTTCATCAGAGCAAAAAGTAACCCGAACAATCTCATAACCAATCTGCACAGCCAAGATGGAGTCAACATCCCCCAACTGGACAACAACCTCTTTCATTATATCTTCCTTCAACTTGCCGGCCAATTTTCTGCCGGTCAAAATATTAAGAGTATTTGGCAGCCTCGTAATGTTTTTTGTTTTGTTTTTTTTTTGTTTCAAAAGGAACGACAGGAACAGGAAAGAATAAACAAGAAAAAAACGAGCTTCGCCCAAAAGCCAAGTGGACACAAACAAAGCCACCAGCTCGAGAAAAAAACCAAACGTTAACTAAATACTACTTTACTGTATAATATTTTAACTATTTTGTTATAGTTTAACTATTTACAATTTAAGGCAGCCTCAGGCTGAACAAATTAACGGCTAATTTCAATATTAACTCCAACTACAAAACGTGGGGCTCACCCACCTACAATATATATATACAAGGAACTTTTGCGGGATTTCCACAAAAGAAACTATGCACAAAAGGCCAAAGAGCCAAACACACCAAAGGGCACGAAGCCCAATTGGGGAAAAAACAAATGAAAAAAGAAGGAGAAAAAAAGGACAAGAGGGCAAAAGGAAGCCCAAAAAAGGGAAAAAAAAACAATAAAAAAGCGGAAAAGATACCAGAGAAAGATGTGGCGTACCCCGGGTTACGGCAAAAGCCGAGCATAAATCCCCGGGAGGGTGGCCAAAGGAAAGAAAAAGCCAAAGAAGGTCTTACCAAAAATGTCCTCACTAACTCCAAAGGCGAACCACAAGTGCCGCAAATCCAAAGGCAATAACAGAAGCTTGAAACACAAGTGCCACAGGCTTCCCAAGAGTAGGCTGAGATCCACGTCAAGAAAACCCCTTGACTACTCGTAGCTCCTCATAAAGTAAGGGATGATCTATAGTTTGGAATTTTTTCCTTGCATTTCGCCATGTGGTAGGCACATTTACCTATCACACGAGTTTACGTACAGAACGCATGCGTATTTGTGACATTTGTACACACATTTGGCCATGTGGTAAGCGCATTTACCTATCACACCAGTGTACGTACAGAACGCATGCGTATTTGCGACATTTGTACACACATTTCGCCATGTGGTAAGCGCATTTACCTGTCACACGAGTGTACGTACAGAACGCATGCGTATTTGTGACATTTGTACACAAAGAAAAAAAAAAAGAAAAAACTCTTTTCGGGGCCCCCTGCTACTTTCGATCCTAGGAGGGAGAGATTAATCGGCCCCTAAACCATACGCGACTAACCCCTTGACTACTCGGAGCTCCTCTATTACAACCCATAAAATAAGGGATGATCTATAGTTTGGAATTTTTTCCTTGCATTTCGCCATGTGGTAGGCACGAGATTTTTCGTAGTCCTTCTAGTTCATAGTGCATTTTGGGTAATCCTGTCCAACAACATTAATGGATCTCCCGCCACAGGAACACATTCAAAATGGGACTAAGTCTGCAAGCACAACGCTAATCCCTAGTTTGAATCAATTTAACGCGTGGGAAATTGCAATTGTTTTCTTACTTTGGTGTTTTTTGGCCCGAGGGGCGCTTAGTTTTTAGGCTCTGTGCTTGCAAACTCTTAGCCCCACAGATCGACATCTGGCTCGAGCCGGACAAGGTTGCAAACTTGTCTTGCAACCTTCTCTACGCCTCTTAGTGCTTCAAGAGACGTCAAGACTTGCGGGCTTTGAGACTTAGTGATGTCTTTCGGCCACCAGACGTCGTTATAGCCGCTGCTTATCTCAACGGCCGACCGATAAGTGCCGCTTGATTGTTTTAGCCGCAAGTCTATCTGGGAGTCTTTTCCAGCTCACAGCAGAGCGCGGCTTTGAGCAGTAGAAACTTGCTTTTCTTGGTCTTTGTTTTGGAAGGTGGAGGGTTGGATGCAGGCACGGTTTCGACGATTAAAAAGCCAGCTTCATCTTATCTTAAACTCTTATCTGTGACACGAAATTGTCACGAATGTAAAACAAACAGTGAGTACAGAACTTTCAATTCATATGTTTAATACTTGTATTTGTATTTTAACTGGTGTTTACTTTTAGCTGTTTATTTTCAAAGATTTGATGGATATTGGTCCCTGCCTTTTGTGAATTTTAATCTGATGTTTACTATAATAACAATAATTAATATTCTTTGTTACATTTGGTATTACAGTTATTTAGTTATAAGGGGAATAGAAGAGTAAACAAACAAAGAAATGTACAAGGGTACTGGCAACTTAAAATAACCAATACATTAAAAGTACTGGGTTATCAGTATGCAAACTGACTTTGCTAAAATATGTCAGACACACACATCACACACAGACCCACTCACATGTCACACTACACACATCACACACAGACTCACCCACAGGTGCACACACTTAAACTATATATACATTGTGTACATGAACATCTACACATAAAAAATGTAGGTATAATATACCAGAAAGAAAAGAGCAATACCATACTTAGTGATCAATAATTATTGTACCAGGTATGTGAAATCAATGTTACGTAATATTAAAAGATAAAGCAAATAAAATATTGTGACAAAACGTTGCAAAACCGAAATATTACCAGGGAAAAGAAACTGTAAATAAGTTTAACTAGAGTAAGTGTTATTTTGACAGAAGAGTGATGTATAATTCTTAACGTATCAATTTCTTGATCATTCATGCAGTCAGGAGTGAAATATACCATCCCTTCTTATGTTTCAAAACTTCATGAGCTTCTGTAACAACCTTTTTTCATTAAGTTCAGATGTGGAGCTCAAATTTCTTCTTCTATATAGCTCTAATTAATATGACTGTATCACTGTCAAGCAGATCACTTTCTTCTCACCATGGGTAATAGAGCATACCGTATCTACTCGAATAATAAGTATAGCCTTAATTGTATATAATTCCAGATTTAGATGTATTAAGAATTTTTGTAAAATATAAAGATATCTAATAGCGCTTTCTCCTAATGTGGTACTAATTAATTCAGAAACTTAATTTTATAATTTATTCACTTGTACATTTGTCTTCTTGATTTTTTATGTAAACTTGTCTACCTACTCTTTTTAGTTAGGACATGACCCACCTAGATTAGCATCTGCTACCTGTGGGTATGTCCAGGTTGTTAACAATACCTATTAGAAAAATAACGAACTGAACTGAACTGAACTGAACTGCAATTCGCTGCTCGACCATTAAATAAGACGCTGTAAGAGTCTAATGGCGACAAGTAAAATACTTTTCTGTTAATTAGATAGAAAGTAAATAAGCGCCTCCCTCAAATAAGTGCTGCCCCCAAATAAGCGATGCACTTGAGGCACGAAAAATTAAATAAATGCTGCGGCACTTATTCAAGTAAATACGGTAAGTAATTGGTGAAACTATTTTCTGATTCTTTTTCACTTACTTGGTGTGTGATACCTTATGACAACCCTTATCTAGAACTACACAAGGAGAGAGTGGTAGTGCAGTGGTGAACTACACAAGGGGAGAGTGGTAGTGCAGTGGTGAACTACACAAGGGGAGAGTGGTAGTGCAGTGGTGAACTACACAAGGGGAGAGTGGTAGTGCAGTGGTGAACTACACAAGGGGAGAGTGGTAGTGCAGTGGTGAACTACACAAGGGGAGAGTGGTAGTGCAGTGGTGAATTACACAAGGGGAGAGTGGTAGTGCAGTGGTGAACTACACAAGGGGAGAGTGGTAGTGCAGTGGTGAACTACACAAGGGGAGAGTGGTAGTGCAGTGGTGAACTACACAAGGGGAGAGTGGTAGTGCAGTGCTGGACTACTCGAGGGGAGAGTGGTAGTGCAGTGGTGAACTACACAAGGGGAGAGTGGTAGTGCAGTGGTGAACTACACAAGGGGAGAGTGGTAGTGCAGTGGTGAACTACATAAGGGGAGAGTGGTAGTGCAGTGGTGAATTACACAAGGGGAGAGTGGTAGTGCAGTGGTGAACTACACAAGGGGAGAGTGGTAGTACAGTGGTGAACTACACAAGGGGAGAGTGGTAGTGCAGTGGTGAACTACGCAAGGGGAGAGTGGTAGTGCAGTGGTGAACTACACAAGGGGAGAGTGGTAGTGCAGTGGTGAACTACACAAGGGGAGAGTGGTAGTGCAGTGGTGAACTACACAAGGGGAGAGTGGTAGTGCAGTGGTGAATTACACAAGGGGAGAGTGGTAGTGCAGTGGTGAACTACACAAGGGGAGAGTGGTAGTGCAGTGGTGAACTACGCAAGGGGAGAGTGGTAGTGCAGTGGTGAACTACACAAGGGGAGAGTGGTAGTGCAGTGGTGAACTACACAAGGGGAGAGTGGAAGTGCAGTGGTGAATTACACAAGGGGAGAGTGGTAGTGCAGTGGTGAACTACACAAGGGGAGAGTGGTAGTGCAGTGGTGAACTACACAAGGGGAGAGTGGTAGTGCAGTGGTGAACTACACAAGGGGAGAGTGGTAGTGCAGTGGTGGACTACTCAAGGGGAGAGTGGTAGTGCAGTGGTGAACTACACAAGGGGAGAGTGGTAGTGCAGTGGTGAACTACACAAGGGGAGAGTGGTAGTGCAGTGGTGAACTACACAAGGGGAGAGTGGTAGTGCAGTGGTGAACTACACAAGGGGAGAGTGGTAGTGCAGTAGTGAATTACACAAGGGGAGAGTGGTAGTGCAGTGGTGAACTACACAAGGGGAGAGTGGTAGTGCAGTGGTGGACTACTCAAGGGGAGAGTGGTAGTGAAGTGGTGAACTACACAAGGGGAGAGTGGTAGTGCAGTAGTGAACTACACAAGGGGAGAGTGGTAGTGCAGTGGTGAACTACACAAGGGGAGAGTGGTAGTGCAGTGGTGAACTACACAAGGGGAGAGTGGTAGTGCAGTGGTGAACTACACAAGGGGAGAGTGGTAGTGCAGTGGTGAACTACACAAGGGGAGAGTGGTAGTGCAGTGGTGGACTACTCAAGGGGAGAGTGGTAGTGCAGTGGTGAGGGCACTGGCCAGCCACCAATGTGGCCTGGGTTCAATTCCCAGACTCAGTGTCATATGTGGGTCGAGTTTGTTGGTTCTCTACTCTGCTCTGAGAGGTTTTTCTCCTGGGTACTCCGGTATTCCCCTCCATTAAAAAAAAAGCCTATGATTTGATATGAGTTGATTTTATTTGATTTTTATACAGTGTCCTCAAGTAGTGCCCCTGCCCCATATACAGTTTACACACCAACAAAGTTCTTTATTGTTATTCATTACCAAGGGATGCTGTAATTCAACCATACTGCCAGTAATAATGTGTGGCTGAGAGTTGAATGTCTCTTGCCATTCTTTTTTGTGGTCCTTAAAACAATAAGCTGCAACTTGTGCAAGGCAGAGTATCTATGGTTGGGAATGATGTTGGTCTAAGCATATAGCATTCAATGGTATTTGAAAAAGACATCTGTACTTTCACCATCTGGTTTGTCATGTTTTCTCCCAACCTTGTTCCCAGGGTCTCTCTTCTTCTCTCCATGGGAATGAGGCTGGTTCTCTTGACTTTTCAACTCACTATTTTGTCTGATATATCTGTGCTGACAAACACTGTTAAAGAACACTTATCTGAGCCAAAGTTGAGGCATGCATCTTTATACACATTCTTGTGAGCTTATATGACTCCTCTTGTAGACTGAAAAGTAGCACCAAATTTTCTAAGTTCATTTCTTACATTCATCTTTAAGCCGGTTACACACGGGCAAGGTTTCATTGACAAGTTCTGACTTGGCAAATTTTACTTGCCGGTGTGTAAAGAGCTTTTGAACAAGTGCACTTGTCAAGGAAAAAAATTGACACATTGCAGACCTTGCTCGTCTGTACGGGTCGACAAGGAAAACTTGTCAAGAAAATTGAGAAATTGCGGGCGCACAGCGGTCTTGTTCTTGCATGAGCTATAATCAAAAAACGAAAATGGTGCCCCGTGGTTTGTGTTTTTGTCGTCCGCTGTGTAATTGTATTGCTGGCTACAGTGAAAACTTGTCAAAGAAAACTTGTTAATTCGTTCACACCAGCAAATAAGACTTGTAAAAGCAAAACTCGTCAAAGGAAACTTGTTCTTCATACACATGTGCATATGAACATTGTCAATGACACTTGTCAAGGAAAAATTGCTGGTGTGTAACAGGCTTTAGCTTCCTTTGCAGCATTAACTATAGCTGGTGAACATTTAGTCTCGCCTTTAGTGAAATGCAAGCATACACAACAGTAATATACTTGCAGTGATTTAGCAATGGCTGCAAGTCCACATTTGCTTTAAACACTTTTTATCCATCTGTAATTATTATTGTTAATGATACTTATAACTGTTTATTGGTAATTGTTGATGAATGTTGTAATCAATGTCATGGGAAATAGACAGAGCTGAATAATATTGGTCTTAAAACTCCTACAGAAGCAAAATTATCAGTTTCTGTTAAACTGGATGATCATATATTTTATTATAATAACAATGTCAACACATCCTTTTGTGACGTCCCAGGCCTACCAGCCCACCCTCAACCACCCAAAAATGGAGGAGAATGGTTCCACTAAGCCCCATCCCCCACTCCCCCCCCCCCTGACCTCAACACACTTATCCTACCCTCATCAAGCATCTGTGAATTTTAGGCGCCATAAACTTTCCCTTGACTTAAACTCACTCTACTATGATACTACTAGTCATAATGATTTACTTGGTTTTAATACATCATCTACTTTAAGTTTTTCGAAATATTCTTAACCACAGCAAAGATTACTTCTTTTTGTACCGTGTAATAAAGTAGGAAAGAGAGAGCCTGGGTTACAGCTCAATCACATCCTCTAACCCAGAGCTGCTCGACCACCATAGCTGCTCAGGGTTGGACACAAAGACCAATGCGCTTATCCGGTCTTGACAGCTTGGAGGGCTTCAAGAAGACAAAGGCTCTTTCACGGATGGCGTAAAATTTGGTAAGAACAAAACAAAGAAAAATGACTCAGTGGCCAAGAGCGACCTGACATTTAACGTTCTTGGGACAAGTTAAACGCCTTCTGTGAATAGAGGGAGGGTTTGCTTTTATCTATAATGGTTGGGCAAGCATTGGTAGCAACAACAACAAAGAAACACCGGTGCGCACCGGTGGCTCAGTTGCTTGAGCACCGGGCTGCCATGCGGGAGGTCGTGAGTTCCACTCCGGCCGGACCAACACTCAGGGTCTGTAAATAACTGAGGAGAAAGTCAAGTGAAGCTATCAGGACTTCAACGGGGTTTGAACCCGTGACCTCGCGATTCTGGTGCGACGCTCTAACCAACTGAGCTATGAAGCCACTGACGTTAGGAGCTGGTCATTTGTGGGTCCTAATGGTCCCGTGAGGAATGAATCAATGATGAAATGGTATATGAAATGGTATATCAAATGATCTTCGCAGTTATGAACGCAATTTTTACAATTGCGTAGAGAAGCCTAAAAAATTCAGGACTTCAACGGGGTTTGAACCCGTGACATCGCGATGAATTGCGTGACCTCGCGATATGAATTGCGTTCATAACTGCGAAGATCATAGCTTCACTTGATTTCATATCCGCAGTTCATATATGATTCATTTCATATACCATTTTATCATTAATCTGTGATTAGTTAATAATTATATATCTTTAATTAGTTGTAGCGTCGAAATATACAAGCCCTAATGCATAAATTACTGCACAAGTTATTTATATGCAGAAGAACACTATATTTGTACGAGTAATTCTGCGTGGATAATGTTGCGTAAGATGTATAAGGGAGAGAATTGCTGCAAGAAATCTCTATTGAAACTGGAAGAGTTGCAGTATTCAAGTGCACTATCCCGGGGTGGGTACTACACCCAAACTTTGGTGGGGTTCCACATTGGTTATCCTGAATATGACAGAAGAACCTTAATTTTCTTACCCTGAAAATACCCGGAAAATCGATACCCTATCTATGACAAAACCTCGAAAAACCATACCCTGTCCAGCGGATCATCATCTCCTTATAGTCAGTATATGGGAGTACCCCCCCCCCCCCCGGGTGTACTATCTAGTTAAGAAGTGAGTTGTACGACAGCCAGCAGCGCTCAATTGAGAAGTACTTTTTCCAAAGGAGTCAGTGTTCAATTTGAAGTTGGTCGAGTTATGTCCAAAAGGGGGAAGCAACAGGAAATTAATCGTTTTTCAATCCACTGCCTAGTCATACGTCTTCAGGAAGGTAAGCATTATTGTAAATACTTAAACGTAGTCCTTGTTTAATAAAATAGCTTTAAAAAGAGATAGTTTGTTAAGTTATTAAACCGTCCACCATTATCCCTCAAAACGCTGGAAATCGCATTTCCGCGGACTCAAATTTCAAAATTCCCCCCGGACCACCCCCCCCCCTCCCCAGATGGGTCCGCCTCCGCGGCCCATTTGTTCGAATCCCCCTTTTCGAAATCCTGGATCCACCCCAGTTTCTTCTTCTTCCATGTTTACTTATCGGAAAATGGTTTTGGGATTCTTTTTATGCAGAAACAGCCAGTTATGCATTCATGTAGAAGAAAAACGAGAAGAAAATTCCACGTATACGACAAACGCGAAAATTGGCCTAACAAAGAAACGGCAACCGGCAGACACCAAAATTGGCGGGAAAATCATAGTTGTGCGGTCACTTCACTTAAACGTGATCCTAAATGTCTCTATTATTGCGATTATTGGACATAAAATTCAGTACTGTACAAACAAGTTTACAAGCTGACGTCCGATCTCACTCTAGAGAAAGAATTGCAAACCACCATGAGACTTCGCAATATATGCGGTATATAATTCCTAAACCATCATAACCATGCAAACACGCCTCCATGGAAACCAGCCTAGTGTTGTTGGGCTAGCGTGTTCATTTTGATCGAAATCAGTAAAGTTCTGCCTACCGACCTTCATACCTACTCTAGGTCGCTAGCACATGGGGTCCAATTTAACAGCCTCTTTAAAAAGTGGTCAGTCGAATTCTTTGCTATGTACCTTCATTCGCGTATTAACCCCACCGAAGACTAAGAGAACCGAATTAGTTTAGTTACTTGAAAACACGCGAGAAAAACACTTTTTGTTTTGAACAATACTATAATATCCCAAAATTGTGATCTTAGAGTGAACAATTCACTTTCTTTCGCCTAAGTTAAAACAGATTTGTCTAACTAAAGACGATCTGTAACTGTAACATCACACTTGTATAGTAAAATTAATAACTTAGTAAAAAATATTCGTTGGCTTAAGCATTACTTTTCAAAGTTCTGAAACACGTCTTGCGTGTTTTAGGGTGAACAATTCACTTTTTTCTGCCCAAGTTTAAATAAATTTGTCTAAAACAAGACGATCTGTAACTGTCACATTTACACTTGTATAGTTAAAATAAAACTTGATAAAGAATATTCGTTGGATCAATAATTTCTTCTCAAAGTTCTTTGTCAATGATAACAAAAAAATGTTGTAAATCCTTATCTAACAGTATTTACAAACGAATTAAGTCATGTGTTACAGAAGTCCAGAAGAATCATCTTCGGACAATAATACTGCCAGTTTTTCACTGTACTCGTGATACATTTTCATACACGCCTTCAACTCAGAAAGCTTGTCCATGGCTTCGGACCCAAGGAGTTCAGCTACCTCTCTTTTATCACGACAGTCGATGTCAGAGTCGGGATCCGATTCGGTTCTCAACTGCATAGCTTCTTGAAGTTCCTTTTCCGCCAGTAATTTTACGATAACTGTAGCATGATCAGGTGAAGTTTCTAGGTGAGAGAGCCTCTCAATGGTCTCCAGGTCGAGCTCAACTTCACCGTCAGAGACGTCATCTTCGTCTGAATCAGAGACGTCTACATAGTCACTGGAAGGGTCTGCAATAGCTGGCACCAGTTGAAGTTGTTCCATTATGATTTGGTCATTTGGGTCAACGACACTATGGCTTGAAGGTAACAAGTGTGGCTGAGTGGCTGACCCCGGTACCGCTACTATTTGAGACATAGCTGGTTGCAGATCGCCGTTTGAACCCCTCTGCATCGATTGTTGCGTAACTGCATGGGTCACTGAATGCATAACTGGTTGCACCATTTGCCGATTCATCTCCAGGGCCGGCGACAATTTGGGAATCATAGGTTTTACTGATTGCTGCGTAAATGACGCACCTTTCACCGATGCCACTTCTGGTGAAATCTCTTGCTGTGTACTTGCTTGCATCATGAACTTTTCATCAGATGTCATTTGAACAGACATATCTGCATCTTCCAGCATTCCAGAGGTGGGTGCAAATGGTCTTTTGGTGTCCATAAGCTCTGTGAAAGGATTTGCCAGTGGACTAGACGGATTAAACACTTGGTGGGAGACTTTCATAGATTCCGGTGGCACCCAAAGAGCAGATGTTGCTTGCAGACACTTAGCATCCATACCTAGGGGTTTCACTAGTGGCGCCGCCATTGCAAGGCAATGCGAGTCGATGTCCATATCTTCTTCTGATTGTGCGCATGAGTTCTTTATCAACAATGGTTTTTCGTCTACTGCCATTTCTTCGTCCTTTTGCTGTACCAGTGATTCTTGCTCTTGCACAACTTCCATCTCCTCCAACGTTGCCTGAGCAGTAAATGGTGACTTCATGAACGATGGCATTGAAACTGGGAAGAAACTCCATGATGACTGTCTTTGCTGACTTTTCTGGGCCCTCTCTCCTTGAACTTCTTCCTGTTTTTCGAGTTGTTCATTCGTGTCCATCACTTCGCCTTGTTCTGTAGCTAGTGCCTGTCGCACATGGTACGACCGTGAACCCACCGCCATGCCAGATAAACCACCGCCTATCACCCCCTCGGATTGTTTAGTCACAGAACCTTGGATATACTCTTCAACCTCCATTGACTCTAGCTGGTCTAGTTTACCTTTATCTCCCGACCGAGATGATGTAGAAGCCTGATCCACCAAACCAAGTTCGTAATTTGACTTATGATCGACAGCATTTTCACAGTTCTTCCTTTTGATATTTCCCTTGGGCAGTTCTTTTATCGTCGAATCAACACTGTTTGAAGCAAAATGGCTTGTAATTCGTTCATCAGGTGATCTCTTGGGTTGAGTTTCTTGCCAGTTAACTTCAGTTGCATTTTTCCGTTCAGATGACTCAGTCAGTTCCTGTTTTTCATATAGCCGCCTTCCCCGACGTCCCATAGTTTTTTTGATATCATCTGACACTTGTGTGGACCTTGTAATTTCGCTGCTCTGTAGGCTCGATTGTTCAGGCGCTTCACTGACTTTAAGAGACGTTATCAGTTTGGAAACTCCCGCACTGTGTGACTCTGTTGTTTGATCTAGGGCTTTTGGGTTAGAACCTAGTTTTACACTTGGCGACAGAAGGGACGCCCTTTGCTTCTCTTTATTTGCTTTCCCTACAGTAGTCTTAACAACTTTCCTGCCGGACAGAGGTAGTGTATGTGTTTCCTTGACCAAGTTTTGAGTCTGCTTTGCAAAACATCCTGGACTATGTGCGCAGCTAACCATCGACGATTCATTGAACTGTCCCTTTTTTCCCTTCTGAGGGCAAAGTGTTTGAGAAGGAAATTTGTGTCTGGAGGACTTCTTCGAACGACTTTTAACGCCTTGTGTGCTAAGGGGTGTTGGCTGCCTCAGGCAAGACTGGTTGGCTTCGGTCTTATTCAATATTGCGTCATTGACAGTCGGAGCCTCTGCAGTTCCTTGTTCTTCCGGCGTACTGGCATCAAACAGGTAACGAGAATTTACTTGGCACAATTTGAACTGTACGTGGGAAGAGACTGCTGCAGCTTTAGATTTCACTGTTGCGATGACATTTGTAATACAACTCAGCAGTGTAAGGTCATTGTTGGTTTCTATGATTTCCATGCTTTCTGGCTGATCACCTTCCTTCCGAGTTGCCAAGCAGTATAAACAGTTGTCATAAAAATCACAATTCACCATGTCCTGACCTTTGACCCTCGCTATTACTTCGTGGTCTGTGCTGTACGCATTGCGCGGCTTCTCTCCATAGATGTCGTTAAAGAGTTCCCAGTCTTTCTTAACGAATTCCCAAAACGGCCACACTAGGAACATTACCATGCACATCATCGCTTTTGCTAAGGCTTCCACGGTCCCACGAGAGCGTTTACCTTGTGGATTAAGTCCGAGGTCAGATGCCTCTTTCTTTACGTTCGCGCTATCCCAAAGAGGGGAGCATACGGCCATCACTATAGTAACCATCATGTTTGCCAAAGCCTCCACAATACGAGGAAAATGTTGAACTTTTGAGTCACCCTGGAAGTCCAATACCTCTTTTTCGTCATTATCTGCGTTCTCTGTAATCGAGGAGATAGCGGTTTTCTCATTCTGCCGAGTCGTATTCTCGCTTGAGCCCTGCTCATCCCGGTGAGCTGCAGTCGCTGTTTTCACGCTCTTGTTGCTATCGACAGACCATAATCGCACAGGATACTTAACTGACTTTGTGCTTTGCACGACTTTCTCAGGTTGAAAAGGTCTGCCGGTTATCAACTTATCTAATGGTGCCCGGTAAATCTCTAATCCTCCGGTGACCCTTCTTTCGTTTCCGATTGTCATTCTCAGCTTTACTTAATGGGCATGATACTTTCAAACTGAAGGTACCGTTCTCTGTCATACCACAATTGTCGTTCCTCCTGTCTCCTCCACTTATCGGTGGCATCTTTATTACACAGTCGCGTTTCTTCTGATGAGCAACGTTATCTTTCTGTTCCGGCGTGGCATCAAAACACCGCCTTACTGGGCTACGATTCCGCTTCCAAAGTGGCGCATACTTTTCCTGTTGGTGAACAATGTCTTTCTTTAAAGTACTACCCCTAACCTGTTTGGAGTTCATTATGAAAAGAGTTCCTTTCACACCATTCTTTCTTCCTTGTCTGTTAATCCTTCCTTGCTTGTTGCAAACACTGACAACTCTCTCATCACGAGTCTCAATCTGCGACTGAATAACATTACTACCATGTTTACCGCGTGCGATTACCACGGTATCTTCTTTTTCTTCGTAAGGCTTCTTGCTCTTCTGGACAGAATGTCTTCCATGAAACCTCTTCGTCAACCAAATAAACATCTTTTTCATCAAGATTAAAGAAATCAAAACAGCAATACTGATTACAGCATTGTAAAGAAAAAACAAATCGCACTCCATATCGCAACTCACAGTCTATCTGAGCTACAATAGACTATCTTTTTCATTCCGTTTGTGACGACACAGGTAACTGTTTCGTCAGTTTACGAATGTCACGCGCGCGCGAACCACCGTTATTCGACCTTGTTACACAGCGAATAGTTGAGTTAAAGGACTATTTGCATAGGAGGGGTCGGGGAGATCCTAGATGTGGGGGCATCCTAACAGCCTATGTTTTCTTTATTCAGTGTACAAAAGCGATATAACTTCCTTGCTTGGAGCTAAGCTGACAGTAGCTGAGGGTAAGACCTTAGTGCTAGTAAGTTTTCCATCCTCGCTTAAACTACTTCCACTTGGAAGATCTTACCGCCAGAGACTAGAAAATAAATATGGCGGCTCCCGGGCATTCAGCAACGTCGTTTTACCGATTATAAGGAATTTACAGGAATTCAGTCTTCATGTAAACTTTGCGGAAAGTTGTTTCGCTCTCTACGATCTTCCTGATGCAAGAACATTCCTCCATGCATACAAACAGCCCTTTCATCAAGGCCATAACTTCTTTTTCCAGATAATTCCTGCAAGAGGCCACTCCTGTGGCGTTTCATCCTTACACATGCAGAAAGGCCCTCTGGGGAACAGTGTACTGGATACGTTGCCGCTTACATGAGCTTAGATGATCAGGTAATGAGGTTTCTGCTCACACGTTTTTGAGAGATCTTTTAAAGAGACGGCGGCCACAGCAACGAGAACGTTTAGGAAAAAATGGGAGCAGGTTTGGCGCATTGGTGAGATCACTCGCTTTTCATTAGTCTGGCGCGGAATGGATTTCGGATAGAGCTAGTTAATTGGTTCTCTACTCTGCGCAGGAAGGTTTTCCCTCAGAGTCTTCAGTTCTTCTTGTGCATAAAGAAACAACATTTCAGTGAAAATAGCCCTTTTCACGGTTAGTTTTTCTCATTTGCATTACAATATAATCTAACGTTGGTGCGAGGCAATTTCGGGTTAAAACTACAAAATAGCCCGAAATTGCCTCACATGCATGCTAAATTACATTTTAATGCAAATGAGAAAAACTAACCGTGAAAAGGGCTATTACTCAGGAAGCTCCGCGTCGGTCTGTAGAGCACAACATGGAGGACATGGCGTAGACTACACCCTTACTATCGTCTTGTCATAACTGTTTAATTTTTAAATAGTTTCTGCACATTTTAAATGCGTAGTGACTTGGAATAATTGCTTTGTGATACCAAGAAATTGTCCTTCGTTTCCATCGTCCATCGTCATGTTCATATTGAAAGCTCTCTTTTTTCTGAACGAAGTCGACAGACCTAAAACTACGAACTAGAGCCTCAAATTCGTAGTTGGCTTGCACTGTGCTTATGATTACAGGCTTCCTTTCTATATCCGGAGTTATTGACTTCCAGTCCTGTTTCCAGGTTGTTACAGCGTGGGACAATTGCATTTCTCGTTGAGTTTTTCGTCCCATTTCGGCTAAATTTCGGATTGTGGCCCTGAGTATTTGTTTCAATGTTTGAGTGATCTTTGTTTGTCGTGGTCTCTCATTTTGATAATTCTCGTCGCTAATCTTTTAAAAATAGAGGAACCGTAGCCAGGGTAAAACATATTAAAAATTATAAAAACGTTCACTGGCTATATACAGTTAAAACTTTCGAGCTTTCGGCTGTCAGGCCACAGCCTTCAATGGAAATGAATGGAAAAAAATGACTACTACAATATATACAAAAATAGGTGTGACTATAAAAAAGAATATTAAAACGGGAAAAAATATGTGTCAATGAAACTAATTGTTCTTTTTTAAAAGAATGGAGTATTGATTAGGGAGCGGCCTTGAATTGTTATCTGCATGATCTATCGAAGCGGTGTGCCATGATTCCAGTGTCTTGCGAGTACGAGAAGAACCCTTGTGAATCACTTGGGAATTTTCAAAGTCAATAGAGTGATTTGAAGACCAAGCGTGTTTAGCGATATTGGAGCCTCTTCCTCATATGTTCTTTTTTTCTAGTTTCAAAGGATCTGCCAGTCTCGCCTACATAACTCCATGGGCAGTCGGCACAAGATATTTTGTAAACCACGTTAGGTTGTAGATCGATCGGAGGTCGGGACTTAGGAGAGGGAAACTCCTGTTGTAAATTCTTGATTGGCTTGCTGACAACTCGAATATCATGTTTTTTAAGGAGTCTAGTTAGAGGTTAAGAAATCCCATTAATATAGGGGAGGACTGCGTAATTGGAGAAATCGGAGGGTGCAACCCATTTAAAAAAAAAGCAAGCAAGTTCCTCAGGTGTTGGGATGGGGTTTGTTTGCTGAGTAGAAGATTTCTTATTTAGAATGTTGGGGGTAATTGTTAGATTGTAGGCTCAAATCTGTTGCGAGTTACGAGATTCAAATGACTGCTAACATCATTCCCCGTTTTCGCGTGAGAATTATCTATTTGGCTCCAGCATTCTTTTCTGTTTTGCTGGTGAGGTTCTTCTCCTCTATCTTGAACGAAAAGGTTTAACGCAAGCCTGAGCGAGTTTTTTCATGCTCCGATTACCCAGAACGATTTTCAACTGAGTGAGTATTTGTCCTCGAGTTCTTTAATTTTTCGATCATTTTTTAACATTAACGAAGACAATTTATCACACCTCCCTTTGTTCTCGACGAGCTCAACACTTGTAACAAGTTCTGTTTTGGTTTTGGCGATTTGACCGAGAAAGTAATAAGCCAGTGTTCACATGAACCCTTTTTTTGTAAAAGAAGCAAATCAAGTTTTGCGCCTTTTATATCTGCAAATACCGTTGAATTTAAGCGCTCTTGACTGGAGATCTCTTGTTCCCTTTCAGTGGTCTTTTTGATTGTTGATTTTCACAAACGCTTTCTGCTTCTAACGAAGTTGCGTTTACTTTCTGAGTAGTTCCAGATACACTCAAATCCGAAGAATCGGCTTCTGAAGAGTTTCCCTTTCTTCTTTCGGACCAAATTGACTTCAGTTTTAGAAGCGAGCCCCCTCGCGTCCCTGGAAAGCGAGAATGCGCTGCTTTTTGTTGTACAAACTCCAAATAAAGTTTTTGCTGCAGCTTTGATTTGGTATTTCCGCCAGGCGACGAAGAGGAGACAGATACATCGTTAATTTTTTGTTGTCTTCGTCTTTTTGTCAGGTTTGGTCCATCCAATCACTCAAAACTTGAATCCCAAAAGTTAACGTTTAGTTATTTTCAAATTAAGGAGGTTTTACTTGGGTATCATATTCCTAAAAACTTAGCCGGCTGTGCCGAGCCAACTAGGCGCTGGTCAGTTTGTGAGATACGATAAAACCGTAGAAGATGGATGTATATGAAGTAGCTATGTATAGACTATATTTAAGTCTTCTATTTGCCTTCATACATGTCCAATATAGACAAACTGAGTCGAGTCGTCTCTTGCCGTTGACGATCCGTCTCACCTGATGTCAGAAAATTGAAGATTAAAGATTGCTTAAATGGAAGTAGACTTTACTCACCGGAAGTCGAGTTGCCTGAAGGAGGCTATGATCACCCTAACGGATCGTGACGATTTGATCAGGTCGTGACGACTCGTCAAAAGAGTAGTCGATCCGTCAGGTCGTGGGTCATGTATGCAAATAGCATATTTTTTATACGGCGTGGAACAAGTATGTCAAAGGTTTTTTACACTTCTGGTCATGGCCTCCGGTAATTATTTCAGTAATCAACGAACGAAAACAGTGCATGAAGCAATAATAATTTAAACCAATTTTATGTAACTTGCGTAGGGAGCGGGAAAATACGAGCGTGCAGTTGGAGTTGGTTTAAATAAATGGCTCTGTGAAAACGCCGTGACAGGAATATAGGGATGTTGTTCTCTCGTAGTCATGGGCTCCTGTAGAGACCGGATAAAGTTTTTGGTTGAAAGAGTGATCTTTTAATTGCTCATCTTCACGATCGTTCACTTTACAGACCCTCGTTATCCATTGGTCAGTCAGCAAGTCTTTGACGTGTCGCCAACGGAAGGATTCCTCGAGGCCAAAACAACCCTTATATCCCAAACAAAGACTACACTTAAACTTACCTTCACAGCAAAGTAAGTTCAAGTTCATGTGTATCTCTGATTGGCCTTCAATCTCAGCCAAATTTCATTAACTAATCACGTTCAACTTTTCCATTTTCCAGCTAAAGTGGAAAATTGACATTCATGCCAACTTTGTGCGTGTTATTTATTTTATTCTGTGGATTTGAGTTATTTGCCTCCGAGAAAGAGCACTCTCTCTTCAGACTATATTTAAGGACGGTGCCTACTATTGTTATTGCGCATACGTTCTGCGCATCTCTAGATACTCGAGTTTCGTATCGGTGAAGCTTACTAATACAGTGATATTTTTGCGCAGTTTAATACTATCCGGAGAAAGTAGATCTTAGTAAGTACTCTTGGTATCCAAAAAGAAAATTGTGGGTACCTATGCATTTTTGAGAGATAATTAAGCTTCTATTTGAGAAAGAACGCCATACATTGTTTTCTATTTAAAGCTTTTTACAAATTTTATTCATGAATTATCTTAGAAAAATGCGTGGTTACCCCCAATTTTCTTGTTGGATTTCAATAACACTTGTCAAGATCTACATTTCCTGCATAATCATAAACCGGGGCAAAAATATCTTTCAATTAGTAGGCACCGTCCTTAAGAGACCATGAATGGATTGATCCTCAACCTCTCGCACCAAAGTCAAGTTCTTCTCATGATACCTTGCTAACAATTTAAGCGTACCGGTATTTTTTGTTTCGTATTTATAGCTTGAATTACCCTCTTTGACTTATTGTGAGCTAAGTGAGTTCAATTATTATTCTTTAACGTTGCAGGCACAATATTGAATACGAGTGCGTCGTCATAGTCAGCGGTCAACTTCAAGAAGAGGAGCAGAGACTGGTGATGAGAGGGCGGGGTTCGTACGATCAAACTTACGAACGGCTGGTGAATGTCACTACGGACACGTAACCAACCGTAAAAGGCGTGATATTTGTCGCGAAATTAAGTCTCCACCAAAGGCAGTAATGTTTCATGTGACACATCACGGCTGAATAGCATTTTTGTGTCGCAGCAAGAATTTTATATAGATCTCTGTATATATTTTGTGAAGGCCATTATTTAATGGAAATGTATTAAAATGTTTTTCATTTAAACAGGCTCACGCTTATTTGAAAGTGCGTAAGCATTGATAAGATAAGGCGCTCTTGAAGGTTGTTTGTTTCGACCTTATAACGGTTTAAGCCCCTGATTTGACAGGAAGGCATTTACCGAGAGGACTTAAAAGTTATTATATTTTGCTCAGATGTCAAGTAATTTCCGGAATATGTTACCTCAGAACAAAAAATTGGGAAATTAAGCTACTTGAAATAAACAAGCTTCAGTTGTGAAAAACACGCAGATAATCATCACAACTGTGCGCCGATTAAACAAAAGAAGGCAAAAATCACATGCATACATGTTGTATGATTTTTGCTTTCTTTTGTTCTTTTGTTTGCAATTAGGCGCTGATTGCACTCGAAAACAATAAAAGCCCTCGGCATAACGGCCTCGGGCTTTCATCAGTTTTCTCGTGTTTGGAAACCCTGGTAAAACACTCGCACTCGTTTTTGAAATATTACTTCACAACCTCGCTGGATATTATTGGTCGTCTTGTTGTTGTTGATTGCTTCTCCGGCCATAACCTTGACTCTCTTAGTTTTGAGATCTTAAGATCACCTTACACCCAGCGTAAATCTCGGAAACGTTTCTATTCATATGGCAAAACTAACTGGGCTCACCTAACGATGTCATTGTCTTGCATTCCTTGGGGCTGTGCTTTTGTTATTATTATTATTATTATTATTATTATTATTATTATTATTATTATTATTATTATTATTATTATTATTATTATTATTATTATTATTATTATAATATAGCAGAGGATTCAACTGAATGCTACATTATAATCAAGCGACACAGGGCGAAAACCGTAACCTGTGAGCCGTGGAGTAAAAATTAAAGAAAAAATAAACTTAAGTTAAAACGCAAAATGCAAAATCTCTCTCTATATATATCTTTAATATATATTAAATAATCCTAAAAAGCTACGTTGTGTGTACGGTCCTCTTTCTAACTAAAACTCCGACTGCAACCTTCAAAGTCCGGGCGATATTCAACATGCCCGAGAGCACTGCCCTCTGCATCTTTCGCAGTACGTCTGTGCTTCTGCCTCCCACGAGCTCGGGCATCGTGACATCCAGCTCCCTTGACCACCACCCGAGGGCATCTATTATGATGTTATATTGCTTCACCTCGTAGCCTGGGAACTGCTGCCTCAGTTCCCAGCGAAGGGGTCCGTACTTAAGGGTCTTCTCCTCCTCCTTTCTTTTTCGATTGTTAACCCACGGGTAACTCATTTCCAGAGTCACAACTCTCTTGCACTTATGATTTACAATACGTGCATCCACTCTACTGCATCTGACCTCTTGTTGATCGGCGTATATAGGGACATCCCAATAAGCTTTAACGTTCTCTGACTCATACACAGGCTTGGGCTTGTCGGGTGAGTACCAGGGTGGTATCTCGTCTATAACTCCCTCATCGTACAACAAGCTCGTAAAACAGTACCTTCAGCGCTGCGTCGTGTCTAGAGAGATGGTTGCTCTGGGCCAACGCACTACATCCTGACAAGATATGAGCCACACTCTCTGGGGCCTTGCCGCATAATCTGCACCTCACCTCACCTTCCGTGCTTTGTGTGGGTCTTCTGACTCGTGTATACTCGCGTTGGTAAGAGCTGCTCGTATAGTAGTAGAACGAGACCAGCGATTGTGTGTGATCGGCGGTTCTTCCACTCTGTGAGCCACCAGAAACACTCAAACTCTCATCCTCCAGCCTGGAAGTCACTAGACGCCCTTGCCATCGTTGGTTTCTGATCTCATCCTCTAACTTCTCGATGTGGCACTTCCGCACCTCCGCCTTGACCTTTTGCACGTCATTTCAAATCCAACTCCAACCCAAACTCCTCCGCGCACTTAGCCGCTTCTTTAAAAATGGACCTACACCGTCCTCGCCGCTTGCTCATCAAGCTCCCGTACCATACCCAGTGCAGGGTCTTCGTTACCATGGAGTCTGACTACACCCTTGATTTTCGTGGCTTTGTACTCCATTTCAATAGAGCGCAGTCCCCACCCTCCTTTACTTCTCGGCATATACAACAATGCAATCGAACTACATAGGTGTCTACCCCCACTCTCGACAACAATCTTGCACGCTTCCCTATCTGTCTTCTTAAGTTCCATCACTGGCCACTGTTGTGTCCACATAAGATATCCAAGAACGGGCAATGCAAACTGATTTGACGCTACCACCCGATTGTAATCGGACAAGAAAGTTGTGCAGATAACTGACAATCGTCCGAGATACTCTTTTGCTGCACACTCCAGGACCAGCTTATCCTCCTGTATAACACTCTCAAGTACTCCAAAGAACTTGTACTGCTCACCATCATCAAGACATGGTATTCTAGTCGACTCAAGAACTCTGCCCCCTGAGACAACAGTCACTTGTACCCCTCTTTTCACATGGGCCACCGCACCCTTCTTTGGGTTCTACTGAAGCTCCACATCCTCCATAGACGACTTGACCATCTTTATAACCCGTTCAAGCTTACTCTCCGATGCAGCGAAGATCTTTAGATCATCAATATACAAGAGACCTGTAACCTTGCTGTTAATAGGCTTGGACATTCGATATCCTTAGCGGCTCTGATCTTCCATGCAACTGGGTTCAAGCATACGGTGAACAGCCTCGGGCACAATGCATCCCCCTGTGGTAACCCTTTGTTGAACTTAATCCTTTCGGAGGTCTGTCTCCCTATCCTTGTGATCACCACTACCTTTGTGTTCCAACTCTTACACAGTTTGGCAATGACTTTACACAACCATGTGGGAAACCTGTGTAACGCAATCACCCCATTCAACCATTTATGATCTACAGAATCGGACGCTTTTTTTCCATCAATCCAGGCCACACTCAAATTCCGCCTGCACCTGTGACAATCCAGCGCAACTGTTCTATCGATCAACAAGTTGGCTGTTGTTCCGCTGCATCCTGCACGCGCACCCCTCTGCGCACCCTCCATTAGATCGTTCTCCTCCAAATGCTGGTTTGTTGTGACAAGCAAACACGAGGTGAACCACTTATAAAACGCGTTTAGACAGGTGATGGGTGGTTGGTTGTCCCTGGTAATCTCTCCAGGTTTTGGGATTAACGTTGTCTTCCCTTCACAAAACCATGCTGGATACTCTTCCTCATACTCGAAGATCACACGGAATGACGAAATAACACCCTCATGCAACGCTTAGGCACGTTTCCACCAAAAATTGGCGATACGATCCGGTCCAGGTGCGCTCCAGTTCTTTTTCCGCGCCAAAACGTTTACAGCCTCACTTGTAACTTGGTCCCACGCCTCCTTCACCGAAGGAGGGACGGGATCGTTAATAATTGTTCTCAAGTCATGCAGCCATTCCACGCTTCCGTGTCCAGTTTCGTTCCCTTCCCATAATTCCTTCCAAAATCTACTTGCTTCCTCGATATTATCAAACACCTTCTCCTCTACTTGCTCATTCCTTTTCCCAGGGTCCAGATATTTTGAACGCTCGTTCTCTTTGTTGTTAGCCAAAGGAGTTAGTGACTACTCGCAGCTCCTCTGTTACAATATATAAAATAAGGGATGGTCTATAAATTGGAATTTTTTTCTTGCATTTCGCCATGTGGTAAGCACATTTACCTATCACACGAGTGTACGTACAGAACGCATGCGTATTTGTGACATTTGTACACAAGGAAAAAAAAGGAAAGAAAAAACTCTGTTCGAGGCCCCGTGCTACTTTCGATCCTTGGAGGGAGAGATTAATTGGCCCCTAAACCATACGCGACTAACCCCTTGACTACTTGCAGCTCCTTCGTTATAACATATAAAATAAGGGATGGTCTATAGTTTGGAATTTTTTTCTTGCATTTCGCCATGTGGTAAGCACATTTACCTATCACACGAGTGTACGTACAGAACGCATGCGTATTTGTGACATTTGTACACAAAAAAGAAAGGAAAGAAAAAACTCTGTTCGGGGCCCCGTGCTACTTTAGATCCTGGGAGGGAGAGATTAATCGGCCCCTAAACCACACGCGACTAACCCTTTGACTACTCGCAGCTCCTCTGTTACGATGTATAAAATACGGGATGGTCTATAGTTTGGAATTTTTGTTCTCGCATTTCGCCATGTGGTAAGCACATTTACCTATCACACGATTGTAGGTACAGAACCCATGCGTATTTGTGACATTTGTATCCAAAAAAAAAAATCGAAAAAAAAAAAAGATGTTCGGGGTCCCCGTGCTACTTTCGATCCCGGGAGGGAGGGAGTAATGGTCAACACTAATTTCCATCCCTAAAACTGACATTGGACATTTTGTAACAATTCCACGACGCATTATGCCATGTTAATATTGACAAGCTTACCGCTCTAAAAAGAATGAAAACAAGCAGAATGACAGCTTTAGTTCAACAAGAAATAGCGTTTCTAAGCTATGCCGCACTGATCTACAGTATTTAGGTCTAAAAACCCCGTTGAAGACGGTTAACTTTCAATTGTTTTGCTAGGTAATACTATGTCAGTACTCTAAAAAATTCTACTATCTGGGAACTTGTCTCGTTGGTCTAGTGGATATCGGGAAACTGCAAGGTGAAGCAAATCGATCCGGGTTCAACTCTTTGCCTCGCCTACTTTGAATCTTCTCAGCTTGTTTAAAATCTTTGTTTCGTTGAAGTAGATTTGAAGTCTAAAGTAGACTGTATGTCGTATAAGTTGAATAAAAAGGAAAATATCAGTTTGAGGGATGGAAAGAAGTGATGACCGAGAGTAATCGGCCCCTAAACCATAGGTGACTAACCCCTTGACTACTCGTTTTTTTATATTTGAAGTGGTCTCCAAGGGCCATACAACGCAAAAAGATGACATAACACGCCTTACTGGGCTGTCTCGCGAAACTCGCCTTGGAGTCGAACCCTGCCTCAAGCAAAAACCATAGAGCCAATAACCGGTCCAGTTCAGTCCACAGAAAAAAAAAAAAGGAAAAGTCCTAGGCTCAACGTGATCCCGAATCATATCCAAAATCGAAGTCCAGAAGCCGGTCCGAATCCAAATCCAGAGAGAAAAAGAACAAAAGTCCAGTGCTCAATGTGAATCCGAAACGTGTCCAAAAGGCGAAGTCCAAAAGCCGGTCGAGATCCAAAACCACAGAGAAAAAAACACAAAAGTCCTGTGCTCAACGTGAACCCGAATCATATCCAAAATCAAAATCCAAAAGCCAGTCCAAGTCAAAAACCGCAACAACCGTTTAAAAGCACAAAAATTCAAATCGAGAAAAAAGGGTCCGAAGGTCATAAAAAGCATCATTGAGGAAAGGAAAAGGGCAATAAAGAGAGGAAAAAACAAAACTAAAAGGCCATTTTAAAAACACCATCACACACACTACCATGCAATAACCCCATTAGCACCCCATTGCTTATGAAAAACCCGACGACGTCTAGCAGAACGAAAAAGACGAAAGAAAACGGGAAGAAAGAAGCCGAGCCTTGATGGAGCAAATAAGGCCGACAGCACTAGGCCGGAAGGAGCGAAAACAAAAATCATTCCTTTGAGACCAGATGAAGAACTTACACACGTTAAGAATATAACAAAAAACCTTAGAAACTGTACGAAGGTCAGCTTCAAAGAATCCATAAAGTA
>OX421451.1:5468732-5481232 GCA_949126865.1 Montipora capitata
TTATTCCGTTACATGAAATCTATTAGAGTCTAAGATAAATGTCTGGACTTGTTTACAAGCAAAAATAAAGACTTGTTTTCATCATAAGAAAGAGATGGGTATCCAGACAAAAAAGCTGATACAATTGCTGTATCAGACATGTACAATGTAGGCCCACCTGTCAGCAAAACTCTGAGCAGCAGAGGAGAGCAGGTTATGACGTGAGGCAGCAAACAAAGGACACTTCAGGAAAAAATGCTTTACAGACTCTGATTTAAAACCACAGAAGCAGGCTGGTGATTCTTTACGTCCTATTTTAAATAAGTAATAATTGAGAGCACATTAATCATCTAAACGGAGCCGTGTATGAATTATAGAAGAAAACCTATCAAGAGCAACTTCATAAAGAGATTTTTTTGCAGGAAATGAGAAGTTAAGAATAGAAGGGATTTCTTAAATACACTCAGGGAAAGAGTGCTTCGTACATCGATACTTATATTGTTCCATAACCTTGTGGTAGATGGAGAAAATGATTTGTTAAAACGTTCAATGTGACTAGCAAAAAGAGTAAAATTTTAAAGATTTCTTTAGGAATAACTCGTTCTCTCAGAGACTTGTACAGAAAGTAGGTTTTTAAGATAGTTAGGACAAAGGTTATTTACAATCTTGTAATAAAGTATCACTTTATGAACAGCCCTTCTTGACCTCATTTCTTCCCAACCAAGTTCAAGCGCAAGGCGATGCTTACTACATGTAGTTCCTTTAATAGCCCCGGTAACAATTTTAGCAGCCTTGTACTGGACATCTTCGAGGAGATCACATTCGCTTTCGGTACATCCACCCCAAACCACATCCGCATACTCCATCACAGGGTGAACGAGAGATTTATAAAGCCTCTCGAGAGTGTTTTTACCAAGTTTAAATTTTAAACCCTTTAACGTATTCGCTCTCTTGCAAGCTCTCTCAAAATCGTCTTAATATACCTTTGATAGCATATATACATTTTAAGCTATAAGAAACAAATTATATCACTTTTAAAAAAAGTTGTCATTTTACCCCCATGTTACACAAAAGTACACAGTGACTGTGCACCTCATCAGTTAAGGATTTGGCAGTGTGAGTATATATCACCTATCCTGTTCAGAACTTAACTCTTTTACTAATTTTGGAAATTATCCTATACTCTAGAGATGCTGTTTTCACCCATTCATCCCTGGAGCAGCCCCTATCGATGAGTAAAATGGTAGATCATTCTCAGGATTGAAAGGGTTAAGGGAAAAATAGTTTTTGAGTGGTTATTGATGTTGTTAACCCATTGATGAATGACACCGTCTTGCTTTACTAAGACGCAAGAGAATCTGCAAGTCTCATTCTCAGCATTGAAAGGGTTAATGTACAAATGTATGATGTTACAGCACCAAATTTGGAAATTCTGTACCTTGCAGATACTATTTTAGTCCATTAATTCATCCCTGGAGCAGGCCCCATTGACAAGTAGAATGGTCTGGCATTAACCCTTTCACCCCTAAAATGGCCATACTTAGTATTTTACTCTGTCTAGCGCCAGACGATTTTACCCGTCTATGGGGAACCCCCAGGAGCGTATGGGTTAATCACTCACTGCTGTTTTAAACCATTCATCCCTGGAGCAGCCCCTTTTGATGAGTAAAATGTCTCATTCAGAGGATTGAAAGGGTTAAGGGATACATAGTTTTTGAGTGGTCTTTGATGTTGTTAACCCATTCGTCCCTGGAACGGCTCCCGTTGATGAGTAAAATCATCTAGCATATAACCTATAAGCCTCACTGTAAGGATTGATGGATGGATGGCTGTGGGTCTTGCAACAACCTAGATGGGATGTATACAAAACATGGACCCCAGGTCCATGGACCACCCCAGTGGACCCAGTCCATGGACTACCCTTGTGGACCAGTCCCTCATTTTGTAAACTCAATATGTTTTACAAGCAGAAAAATCTTAAGACAAAAGAGAGAAGTGATCCTGGCACTTATCTGGAAAATTGAAGCAGGAGTCCATGACTAGGAGCGAACAACTCCCATACTAAGCCTATGTCATAGTGTTTTTACAGACCAGGAGCCCATGTACTATCTATTTTTAGACTACTTTTTCTGCAAAAAGACAAGGCAATTGTGGTTTCGTGACGCTATGACGTCAAGTTAGTTTCTTGTGATTGGTCATCGGGATCCTGCAGGAGTCTCATTAGCGGGAAATTCAATCTAAAAATACATCGATTTAAGCAATAGCCTGTTATAGACAATTATACCACCTATTGGTGGCTCCAAAGGGCTTCGTCTATAAACCGCTTTTCAAATATAAGTTTATTACATTCATCGAATCCTTCACTGGAACAAATGAGCCTAACAAATTGACCTACTCCCAACTGAGTAGCTTCAAAGCTCAGTTGGCAGAGCGTTGCACCGGCATCACAGAGATCATGGGTTTGAATCCCGTTGAAACTGCCTGAATTTTCCAGGTGGTTATAATTAGAGACAATTGCTTAAATTGTCCAGCTAAGTGTGAAGATCACTTCCCTCTTTCGTCTAAAGATTTTTGTGCTTGTAACTTTGCAAAATGAGGGGTGGTCCACAGGGGTAGTCCATGGACCAGGTCCATGAAGGGGTCCATGGACCGGGTCCATAGGGGTGGTTCATGTTTTGTATACGTCCACCTAGATGCTAGTGTAATTGTCTAAATAATAATAATTATTGTAACATCATTATAAGACAGTTATCTTTACAGGAACTGTGATACGGAAGGTCTTTGATATTTTCAACACAGTAGATCAATATGGATGATTTATATAATTGAATAGACTATGTACAGTGTACAGTATTAAATTTTATGACAAAGTGAGATATGTTTTTGCTTACACCTATTAACAACCACATGCAGAAACAGTAATAAATGGATGAGAGGCAATTTTGGGATAAAACTACAAAAATAGCCTGAAATTGCCTCACATACATGCTAGATTATATTGTAATGCAAATGAGAAAAACTAAACGTGAAAAGGGCTATTAAAACTATATGTCCTTTATGAAGTGTATGCATAACGAAGAATTTACATGAAGTACCTGAAATTTAAACAGCAAGGTTGGGATGATTAATGCTATGGAAGATCATTGTAGTGAAAAAGTTTGATATAATCATGAGGTACCAAGTTCTATTTTCCTTTTTCACCTCTCACTTAGGGACACAGACAAGACAAGTCACGGATGCTTGAATGGTGGCTTTGAGATATATTACATGACAACATGATGATCATCAAAAGACTTGACAAGATGGTGATCGTTAATAGAATTTTTCAAAGCAATGGAAACATGATGATGATGATGATGATGGTGTAAAGGTCAGCATGGAAGGTAAAGTGCAAGTAAACACAAAATATTGTGAGAGACTTTGGAGTGAAAATTAACTCTTTGATCAGAATGAAGTTTTATCCTTTTGGAGATGTACAATGTAGTTTAGGTAGTGGGAGTGGCCGGTTAGCACATCTTGCTTTCGAACTCAAACTTGAAGTGGAACGTTATCATTCCTTAGAGAATGTTCATTTTTGCTTTTGTTAACAATTAATTTTACTAGTGCAAACATGCATGCCAGGGACGTGCAGTCAAATACTGGTAATCAAATTGGAACGAAAGTGAAATACATGGAGATGGAGCTGAGTTACATGTAATAGGACGATCTATACAAGTAAATAACTGTGATACCATTGGTTTTGCGTTCTCATTAGTTGTGAAATAATCCTGAGTTACTGAAAACCAAAGCTGTTGCCACATTAATTTCAATGATAAGAATCAAGGGATATGAAAAGTAAAGGAATGACTGAGCAAAAATACTTCAAATTAAATTTAAATCACTCCATTATGTACATGTAATTACAGTGTAGTGCCATTTTTAAAAACAGGAAAAGGGTGCTTTTGTTGTGGTTTAATGTCTTTCAGCTTGTTTAAATGTTTAAAACTAGCCAAAAATTTTTAAACTGGGTTGAATTTTTCAAACCAGTTAATAGTCATCAATTAACCACTGTTTGTAATTATGCGTGAAAGAAACTTGCAACTTGTGATTATTTCAAGGGCATTCAAGGTGTTCTAATCGAGAAAGGCAGTTTTTTTTATCGTACGTACTGATCTTACGTGATAGGCATTGCATACAGCTGTAAATGTACATGTAGTGGGGGCACTTGTTAAGTAAAGGTATTAATTAAGGGAAGTAGATGGAGAGGTACAGACGGAAGAGCAGGAAGTACTGAAAGGGAAGGGAAATGTGGATCGAAGAAAGACACAGGCCACTTGCTACAAAAACCACCAATCTGTGAAATGGGCCCAAATTACCGAGTCACTGCCACTTTTGTTAAACATTTTGATGAAATTCCTTTCCCACAGGCTTCAAAATTTATCTCTGTGTTCTTTGGCAATCGCAGGAAAATGTCCCACAAAGGAAATTGTGATGATCGAAGTCTTCCCCTTTTCTGATAATGTCTTGTATAATCTTCATTCTCAAGCCTCCTCCGAGAGCATTTCCACAATTATAGAGTCACTTACTTTGCTCCAAATTTGTTCGTAGCAAATATAGAATCTAATAGATGATAAACGATTTTGCTTTCTTTTTTAAATCTTAGGTGGAAAGAAAGGGAAACTTTGTTTGCCTGTCCTGGAAGACTGTTATGGCATGCCCCCACAGCTCAAAGTCAAGCCACCAAAACTGAGTGGTCTTCAAAGGGTCAGCAAACCCTGGGGAAGTGTTGATCTGCCAATTGATATTTTGCTACTGACCGCGGAGGATTGTGAGTTCTTGAGTTGTTACTCGTTTCTGGGGCAACCTGTCAAAAGTTACAACATGGAAGTTGGTACGATATATTTTGGATACATTGGCACTGATCAAAATCAGCTAAAGGTTGCATTAAAGACATGTGCTAAAGGTTCTGTAGTCCCAGGGGGATCTTCAACAGCAGTAAAAAATGCAGTCAGGGTCTTGAGGCCAAAGGCTGTATTTTTGGTGGGAACTTGCCGCGGTTTAAGCTCAGATAAAGTCAAACTAGGCGATGTAGTTGTATCTGCCAAGTTGACAACACCAGCCAGATTCAAAATTCCCGTGAGTTCACATCTTGGTGATCTTGTTAGAGATGCACCCTTTGGGTGGGTTGCTCCTTTGGAAAATCCAGATCAGTTGGAAGTTAAAGTACATTGTGATGGTGATATTTTGAGCCTGGCAGAATGGTGTAAAGTTGCTGATCTTCAAAAACAATATTCAGAAGCAATTGCTGTAGAGACAGAAGGGGAAGGTAATAGTTTTAATAACGAATGGAAATAAACCCTCAACTGTTTTGTATTAAGATAAATCCAGGAAAAATCATAAAATTATTAAATTCTTTTACCTCTGTAATCTATATATCTGTGAATGAAACGTTAAATAGCTTTCCAAGGAAATAATATTATTAAGCTATGTATTTGCTGAATGTTTTTTCCAATAACCATGTAATGAAGGTTCATAGAAAGGTGATATCCAAGACTATTTTAGTGTGTTAATGAGACAGCTTTCATTGAAATGCATTATTTCCAAGGTTTCATTTTTCTATGTTTTGGTAATCAACATGTAATACAAATTATACCGTGTTTTTAGAATGGAAGAAATTGTCACTTTGAGGAGTACATGTATTTCTAAAACCCTGGTACGTGTAGTTGTAGATATACATTATTTATGAGAAGAACAGAATGGCTGTCAAGTGCAAGACTTAACTAGCTGTTACAAGGATTGACTAGGAGGTATGAAGCAACAGAGTGTTGCTGGAAGACCTTTCCCTTAAACCTTGAAGCTCTGATGTTAACTCCCTTCGTCCTTAACTTCAGGTGTTTTTGCTGCAGCCTATGATGAAAAAGTTGAGTGGGTAATAGTAAAAGGTGTGGCAAGTTTTGTGAATCAAACTCAGCCATCAAGGAGTGAGTGGATGTCTTTTGCAAGCACCATGGCAGCATCTGTTGTAGCAAAAATGATCAGTGACCCTGCTGTTTTCAAAGATTGGCCGCACTGTAACCAAGGTAAACTTCATGAACCGGAAATTGTACTCCACAATAGAGTTATACCTGAAGTATCCTGACCTCTGCTATCTAGCCCTCTCCCTTTTTTGAATTTTTTACTCAAGTCATCCAGTCTTTTTATTAATCTTAATTAGCTACATGGAAATAGAAGGATGACATTTTGCTTTAGAGGCATTAAAAATTGCAAACTCCAAGTAAAATTGATGTATCTACCTTGAAAAATAAAAGGAAAAAACATTGATGCTCACACCCAGCGTTGTTGTGATTGTGATTAGCTTCTAGACAACTGTCTGCTCCTATGGTCAGGTTTTGGAGACACTGTGACCACACCACCGTGTTAAAGATTTCTGTGGTTGACGTTCATGAAGTGTTTTTCTTTAGGTGCAAGCAACGTGGAAGTTGAGCTGGCAAATGCACAGAAAAGAAAACGAAAGAAAAGCCAACACGAAGGTTAGTTCAAATCAAATCAATTTATTAACACTAAAATTAAGCAATTTGGCATATGTGATAACACACACTCTTGGTTAATTGAACGCTATGTGGAAAACCACATGCAGAGTTAATGGGTCGCTCTTCAGGAGCTGCTCATTAAGCTGTGGTGCTCCTCAAGGCACTATCTTAGGACCGCTGTTATTTTTACGGTATATATTAATGATTTTCTGAGGAGCAAGGGTGGCACACTCGGTTAGTGCGCGGCCTTGGTGCAAGATGTCCCGAGATCTCAACGTGTAATGATGCCAATGATGTGACTCTTGGTAACCACGTGAAATGCAACTCCGTGTTCTCACACTTTATTAATGTCAGTTATGAAGACATCAAGGGACTTGCATTGAGATCTATCAATAAATCCTGTGTACTTGATCCTCTGCCTGCAGTGGTAATGAAGGAATGTTTCAATTTACTAACACCTGTGTTGACCAGCATAGTGAATACATCTTTATCTACTAGAGTTATGCCTGATGTCCTAAAGATTGCAGCTGTGACACCGACGTTAAAGAAATATAATGCTGATTTCACTAAATATGAAAGTTTTCGTCCTATTTCTAATTTGAAGTTTGTGTCCAAGCTCGTGGAAAAAGCAGTATGTGTTCAGCTTACAGATTATATTAGATCTAATAATCTTTCAGAAACGTTTCAATCCGCATACACATCATTTCGCTCCACTGAAACAGCTCTATTGAAAGTTCAGAGTGACATTCTTTGTGCTTTGGACCGTAATGAGTCAGTCATATTGGTACTTTTAGATCTATCGGCAGCGTTTGATACGGTGGACCATACTCTTCTAATGACAAGGCTGTCTACTCGTTTTGGTATTCAAGGAACTGTGCTTAAGTGGCTGAAATCACACCTGTCTTCACGTAAGCTGTTTGTTAAATTTGGGAATAGTCACTCTTCACAACGTGCATTGAAGTGTGGTGTCCCTCAGGGGTCAGTTCTGGGCCCATTGCTGTATCTGTTATGTATACACATCACCTATTGCGGACATAATAAATGATCATGGACTATCATACCATCTATATGCTGACGACATCCAATTATATATTACCTTTAAATGTACCAGCTTGAACGACATCCAACAAGTGAAGTTGAGAGTGGAATGCTGTGTGAGGGACATTGATGAATGGATGATAAGAAACTATCTTAAACTGAACCAGGACAAAACGGACCTTGTAGTCATCAGTTCCAGATTCCATCCTATGCCTGACATTGGTCACATTACTGTTGGTTCTGAGTGTATTGCACCGTGTGACTCTGTTCGTAATCTAGGGGTTCAGTTTGATAGGATATTTAGTTTTGAGGAACACATTAAGAACATTATATTTTGTAAATCATCATTCTATCATTTAAGAAATATTGCTAAAATCCGCAAGTACTTAACCCAAGATACATGTGAAATCTTAGTCCACGCATTTATTAGCTCCAAACTTGATCACTGTAATTCCTTATTACATGGCCTTCCTAAGTATCTGTTAGCTAGACTACAGGCAGTTCAGAATGCAGCAGCTCATGTTGTCACACTGACGCCGAAGTTTGATCATATAACTCTTATTTTAATTAATCTTCATTGGTTACCAGTAGAGTTAAGAATAACTTTAAAGTCCTTTTATTGGTATACAAGGCCCTCCATGGCCTTGCACCTTCTTATATTTCTGACCTTTTGAATTTTAAAACATATTCTAGGTCATTACGTTCTTCACGTAAAGTTAGCTGTTCCAAGAAGTAGATTAGAAAACATATGGAGATAGAGCTTTCTCTATTGCAGGACCTAAATTGTGGAATAATTTACCTCTAGAGATTAGGAAATGTGCTTCAGTGGCAACTTTTAAGCAATCCCTTAAAACTTTTTTATTTAAGTTAGCATATAGTTTATAAGACCTTTTTGTTTTACGACGTTTAAATTTTTATATAGTAGATAACTTAGGATTATATTTTAATTATATTGTATATTGTAGATATTTTATTCCATTTCTTTTATTTATTTTAATATTGTAATTAGGAAGTGCTTTGGACAATTATTGGATTTTAGCGTTATATAAATAAAGTTATTATTATTATTATTATTATTATTATTATTATTATTATTATTATTATTATTATTACTTTTCCTTTCAGTGTAACTTAAGTAGTGTTAAATACATGTACCCTTAAAACGGAGCACTGATGAAAAGAGGGGGGTAAAATGAGCACGCCGTCGGCTTCCTGGGAGAATACCCTCTAGAGGGTAAAGGAATTTATAACCGACGTTAAATAAGGTGTACCTTTACCTTTACCAAATTGCCTTTCAAATTGTCAATCAAGGATGTATGCCGATGATACTCACCTAACCTACGTCCGTTTTGGTGCTGACAATATCCAATCTTGTCTAAAGGATGATTTAGTAAATGTTAGCAATTGGCTTATAGCAAATAAACTCACGCTTAATAAGACAAAAGCTGGATTTATGCTTGTTGGATCAAGACAAAGACTGTGTACTTTAACAGTTCCTACTAGAGCTTCAATCAGTGGTGCTCCTATTGAGCAAGTTACCACTGCTAAATCACTAGGAGTGCTTATCGATGATAAACTTACTTACTGAACTCAAAAAGGTTCTCGCTGAAGGTGAAAGGAATGTTATATGGGAGTGAGACATGGTGTCTGAGGGAAAATGAGATGGCAATTTTGAGAAGGACCGAAAGAGCAAATTGTGGTGAGAGCAATGTGTGGTGCAAAACTGATGAAGAAAAAGAGGACAGAGGACCTGATGGAGATGTTGGGATTGAAGGAAAGTTCCAGGGCTTGAAATTGCGACTCACTGGTCGCCAATGCGACCAAAAATTGAGTGCTGGCCACTAGATTTTCAGAACTGGTCGCCAGCTGGCGAATTACGTTTTGTCTGATAACCCAGGATAAACAGTAGACAACTTTTGTATTTGAATACTTAATGAAGAAATCATTCGGAACTGGTAGCTAGAACACGACTCACCTTTCTTTCCCCATTAAAATAATGTATAAATACTACAAGAAAATCGGTTTCTCACATTGTTAATTAATAGCACAAATGTACTTCGATACTTCGATCACTGCGTTTACTAGGTGCCATATTGTTTCAGCGGCTTCATGGCATCGTGGGCGCACTTAAACACCGTATGCTTCTTGCCGGTTACGTGAATTTTGCTCCCGGAATATGAAGATTCAGCAAGAGGGTTAATTGAAAATTAAATCCATCATCAGTTGTCAATGCTGAAAACGTAGATTTAGCCACATTACCGAAGGACCTCCTCGGAACTAGGCTGAGCTTGATATTGATAATATATTGATAATGCACCTGGACATCGCATAATGAGTTTGAAATTTGCGTGGAACCTTAAAAAAGCAACCTGTACCCTTAACGTAAAGTGGGTTAGAGAACTTGTCCCCTCTTTTAGAAAGCGAACCCCTGCAAAATTGACTGCATAAGGTGATTAATAAATGGAGATAAATATCGGTAGAAAAGTACGTTAAAAAACCAAGTTCCTCTTATTCTAGAGGCTACTGAAACTGTCTACGAGCCGCTCCTTTTTTTAATCTCTGTGGGAGACTGGTACGAGCATTGTGGTTGTGTGGGGGCCTAGGCCGAGCAATTGTAGTATTTAGTTTACTCGCGATAAAGGTAAGTTGCTTGCCACGCAAGCAACTACGTTTTGAAGAGGTGAAAAGCAAGGATAAAGGACCCATGTTTGCCTTGCTATGGAAAACACGGACTGTGCTTCGCTCCATTTCAAATAACCTTAAACAAAACCATCACCAAATTAAAGTCAAAGCCGAAAACATCAATGGCTTTAGAGATCTTTCTCGTGCTGGGTTTTTTTTGTGCTATTTAATAATTATGACTTTCCTTGCATGCAAAGTTGGTGACCAAAATTTATGATCTGGCGACCAAATTTTCCCCATTAGTCACCAGCTGGCACCAGAGAAAAAAAGTAAATTTCAAGCCCTGGAAAGCAGTGGTTCAGATGGCAAAGGCGAATGGAGTGAGATGGTATGGGCATGTGTTGAGGACGGATGATGGGCATGTTCTGAGAAAAGCGTTGGAGTTTGAAGTGAAGGGCAAGAGGAAGAGAGGACGACCAAAGAAGACGTGGAAGAAGCAAGTGGAGAAGGAGAGCAAGAGTGTTGGTCTGGAGAAAAAGGACGCCGTGAATCAAGCGAGATGGAGAGTGGGAGTTAGAAAGATTACTGCAAAAGTGGGGTAAATCCGGCAACCCCCGTCTACGGGGATAAACCCGGATTAAAATTGGTTTGGTGACGATAAGCCATATTGATAAGTTAACCCAGAAAATTTCTTCTGATAGGGGCCATAAAACGAATCAGGCATCTTGTCCCCTATGGCTCCTTACATTCTATTAATTTTATCATGCCCTAGTACAACCGCATTTCAGCTACTGTAATATTGTTGGGGTAAACTGTGCAGAAACATTGCAGGACAAACTGCAAAAACTACAAAACAGAGAAGCCTGTCTCTTGACCTACTCTAAGTATGATGCTGATGTCAATAATTTATTTGAACTCCGAGCATGGAAAACCCGAGCCTCTCAAAGGCAAATTGAAAGTACAACAATGGTATTTAAGTCCTGATTATCTCTGATTATCTTTGTTCGAAATTTGTCCATTGCGATTCTGGTTATTGTTTGAGAGAGACTGTGAATAAAGTAAAAATGTTCCACAACTGTGGAGCCGATGTCAACAGTGATCACCACCTAGTCATCGCAAAGATCAAGTTGCGGCTGTGTAGAGTTGAGAAGAACACAAACAGATCAAAGAAGTACAACACCGCCAAGCTCATAGTGCCTGAGGTGGTGCAGAATTTTAAAATCGAACTTCGTAACAGATTCAGCTGCCTGGCAGATGATGAAGCCAATAACAAATTGCTGATCATGCTCAATATGTGGAAAATGACTGGAAGAAGATCAAGCAAACTTACCAAAAAACAACTGAAAAGGTTCTGGGGTTTCAGTCAAGGTCAAACAAACCATGGATCACTGCTGAAAGCTGGAAGAAAATAGATGACAGGAGAGCCTTGAAAAGGAAAATGGATTCCACCAGCTCAGGAACGGTCATGGAGCAGCTCAGAAATGCATATTCAACCAAAAATAAATAGGTGAAGAAACAACTCAAGAAGGAGTATTTCCTTGAAGTCTTGAATTGTCTAGCACCTGAAGATACAGGAGAGTTTGATGATGAGGGTGTGATCCCTGAATCTGAAGCAATTATTGATGTTGATATTGATGTTGATGTACCAACAAAGGCTGAAATCTATGCAACCTTTAAGGATATGAATTATATTTCACAGACTCCGTTCGAAATATATGAGACAACAAATGGTAGGAATTTCCCAGTTAGTGCTTCAAACCACTTTTTAATGCCAACAGAAGGGCGAACCCCCCTAAAGAAACAATACAAGGGGCCTGGGTATACACACAAGGCCCTGGTACCTAGATCTCTCGGACCCATGATGCCTCGGTGGCTTTTTTCCTTGTGCTTCAAACCTTTTGGTAAGTTTTTTGCCTTACTTACAAATTCTAACCGTTTTTCAGGCTAAACCTCTGTGTTTTCACACAGTAGGTTTCTTTTTGGTGATATTCGTTCGCTTTTCAGGATATTTAAAATCGCTGAACATGTTCCATAGACGACACAAGTCGCATAAAAGGACTCGCTCCCGGTCGCCATCTTCCCGCCAAAACTCTGTATCGTCGCCTGACATACATCATGAAGGGTCTCCGCCGAAACGGCGCAAGAACGAGAACGATTCCCTTCAAAAGATTCTTCAGTCGATTGAACGTCTTTCCAACCGAATAGACTCGTTAGAGTCCCGAGCAAATCAGCCAGAATCTATTGCAAATACTGATGACAATGCTTTGTCGATTATGGCTGGCGAAACGTCAGGCTTGGACATAGGTGAGCCTTTGGCGACCGAAGCATCTTTTAAGACTGCTACTATGCCCG
>OX421451.1:5496232-5506232 GCA_949126865.1 Montipora capitata
AAACACTTATCTCTCCTGTATGTCCTCTTGTGTGTTCTGGCCATGCCTGTGTGTTACGGCAGGACTTCGCCAGGCTTATCAGCACCTTCAACTGGGTATCGGTAGGCAACCCCCTGCCCCCCCCCCCCCCCCCCATTATTCTTTTTTTGGAAATCAACCAAGAGACAATTACTTTAAGATGCCTCCCTTGATCTGCCACTACTTTGTTGACTGACATTCTCAACTGTTTTAGGCTACCTTTAAGGTGTGTTGTGTTTATGGATTTAAGGTGACTTAAGGTCCCAGAGTAGGCCTACGGGCTGTAGACAGACTGAGTCATGCATTGATGTTGGCACAGTCTGTACCCGTTGGTTTGCTGACGATATCAGATCGTTCTTATTGGAAATATGAGACCTGGTTGAAAAACGATTGGATTATAAAATGTCCTCTAAACTGATTTGTCTCACTAACTGGCAGACTGAGTTTAAAAGTGCTTACAATAAACCTATTATTATTATTATTATTATTATTATTATTATTATTATTATTATTATTATTATTATTAGGCTATAATCACACTAGATGCCACTGGAGTATCCCATATCAGCAGGTAGTGACACACCACCTTAGCGTTCCAGGGTTCTTCGTAGAATTCCTGCGGATCCCAACAGTACTGATTTTTGTAATGATTGGATGCTTAGTGCAATCTGCAGGTCTTCGAAATACTTCTGTAGGTTATTAGATAAAGTACCAAGAGTGCCAATTATAATAGGGGTGATTATAACCTTACGTAATCCCCAAAGTCTCTTTATCTCAAAGGCCAGGTCAATATATTTCTCCTCTTTCTCATGCTGCTTCAGGCATATCTGGCTATCAACAGGGCAAGCGATGCAACAATGTGGCATTCGTTTGTTTTCTTGTCGATCACGGCAATGTCAGGCCTGTTATGCGACATTTTCTGATCTGTCTGGATGGTAAAACCCCAAAGAATTTTAACCTTGTCATTTTCTAGAAAACTCTCATGCAAGAGGCATGCTCAAAGCCCTTCCCTCCACTGTTAAACTGTTATTTATATTATTATTATTATTATTATGATTATTATTATTATTATTATTATTATTATTATTATTATTATTATTATTATTATTATTTTTGCATGTTACTGGCATGCATATGTACGGACAACAAGTCACAACATCCCTTGTGTCTACAGTCCTCAGGATGCACATGTAAGTTCCCAAAAAGACCTCTGTCGTTGGTAGATGTCTCTTACATAATTAAGTCCAGTGACACGAAAAGAACGCAAAATTCCAAAGAAAAAAGTCAAACTCAGGAAAAGTCTAAAGACAGTCTGTTATCACAACTATAATTGCTGGCGAGTCTTAGAGAGGCAGTAGCGTCGCGAAGGCTTCCCAGCACCGGGGCTGCCATGCGGGAGGTCGTGAGTTCGACTCCGGCCAGACCAACACTCAGGGTCTTAAAATAACTGAGGAGAAAGTGCTGCCTTTGTAAATACATCTGCAAATGGTTAGACTTTCAAGTCTTCTCGGATAAGGACTATAAACCGTAGGCCCAGTCTCACAAGTATCTTCCATGTTCATTTGTTCCCTGTGGGACATTAAAGAACCCACACACAATTCGAGAAGAATAGGGGATGAAGTTCCCGGTATTGTGGCTGTCCTCTTTAATCTTTAATTTTTAATCACAGTTCGTAACCATACATAACTGATGCAAATGGACTAATACTAACAAATACAATCGAACAAAAATACAAAAATGGTTAACGTGTGAGTATATGTGTGAGTATATGGGTGGGTGGGTATAGCAGGTCCACATCAGCTGAATAGCGGCCAAAACTTCAACCTGCTCAAACAAATAAATAACAAACAAATAACAAACAAACAAACAAAATTTGTGGAATGTAAGATCGGAAGCATGCGCAGTCGAATGTGGTGTTATCATGTCTGTAATCCGGGGTATTGATTCCCGTGATGACGTCACGTGCACGTGGAAGGGAATCGTACAACCTCACAGCCTTAGAGCCGAGTACTTTTCCAATGGGACGTCATTGATCATCATTCAACCGTACGGTACATGTTCAGTATTTGAGCCTCTTACATTTGACCACCGAGTCAATTTTTTCTTCAACGTCTTCAACCGTTGAGCGAAGAGAAAATCAGTTCTCGAGCTAGACCCCTTTGTTTATAAAGTAGTAACGTCGCCACACAGGCTAAAGATATGCACACCTTTCTTCGCTCTTTTAACACTTTCACGGACATTTCCAGTACCCTCTTGCTTCAAAAATTTGCAGCTGTTTTTAAAAAAAATACCAGTCACTGCTCCCAGTTTCCACGCCAGCACACACTTTCACACTGAAACTCCTAGTTTTACCTTAAGACATATGAGCATGTACATAATAAAGTAGAGTCTTGTGTCGAAATCTTGCCAAAATTTAATCTGTACCGTGAAAGAAGTCAACTCTCTTTCTTTGAGCTTTTCTCATGTCTAGTCCAGTTCACCCATCTTAATTGTTAAGAGACCGTAGAGTTCTCAAGGAAGAGGTTATATAGTTACTGTAAAGTACCTTTTCTGCCAGCCTTTTCAGTGTTTGTATTAGTGTGCCCTTTATTAAAATGTGCTCTTTTATTCAATTGATTGATTAATTAATCCATGAATTTGTTTTGATTAAGGCATCCTGACAAAGAGACTTAAAACAGATGAAGGCAGCAGCAAAGATACAGTAAAAGAGACATGTGGTAAGTTCATGCATTTTATTGACTTATTGAATGGTAGGGGATGTCGCAAAAACAGTTTTCTTTTTTTCCTGCAAAGCTACAGTGTATTTTCAAAGTTTGCTGAATGACTCTCTCTTTTATTCCTAAAGAAATGTCCAAGCATTTGAAGGAGAAGTTCAGTGAAATGGAAGGTAGGCGGACACATGTAAATGGCTGGTACAGCTGTATTTCATGGGTTAAATTAAGTGTTTGTAACTTTTCAACTTCTGGCAAAGTTTCCAGTGATATCTCCACTTTAGTTTTATACCCCTTTTGCGCTTGTTTCTTACACTGTACATTTCTTTGTTAGCAAATCGTTTCCTCTTTTTCAGCGCACTTCTGACACAAAGGATTAGGTGACACATTTGCATTGTCAATCCCATTATTGACCTGGCCCCAGTTGTTCAAACGATGAATAGCGCTATCCACCGGATAAATCACTATCCAGTGGATAAGTTTTATTATTAAAAACTGGATCATTGGATAATGCAATTCGAGAGTTTTGATTGGCTAAGCCATCATGGGTTATGAGCCATTATACCATGATCTACAAACACGGCAAGCATATCCGTGATTTTTTGGGCCTTTTTTATTTTTATTGTACTCTAGTTTTCTATATTTTGGGGGCGTTTTTAATATTTAACAATTATTCCACTCGCGCTTGTTGGATATGAGATGATTATAGCCAACTCGGCGCTACGCGCCTCGTTGGCTATCTATCATCTCATATCCAACAAGCGGGAGTGGAATAATTGTTAAACATACGCACGGCCATGCGTATATAACATGACGTGTGCAGCTTCATTTTGGATCCAAAGTTTTCTTTGAGTTTTGCGAGTTCCCTTGTAGTTGGCAGTGAAAGAAGTGAAAAGAAGAACACAGAGAGGACCAGCCAAAATTTTCTCCTGGCATTGACGTTTTACCAAGCAGGGAAGCCAGCTAGAGCTGGGGGCAACGAAACGGAAGCACAACAGGCACGTTCAACACAGAAAATGCACAAAATTGTATTTGAAAGGCACTCATGAACAAGAACGAAGACGGCTTAAGTTGGTCTGTGGCAACTTTCAAAAGTAGAAATTCTTGTTTTTATAGTTGTTTTGTAAAATTTCATTTGTTAAACCTGCCAAAAACAAGTTAATTACAAAAACAACAAAATCGGAAAAGCGCGGAAAATATTAAATCCGAATTTTAGCTACACTGAAACATGGTCAGAAACATTAATCACGCTTTGCCTATAAACTTAATGGTATTACCGGTTTTTTTTTCTGAATTTAGCTTGGTGCAGTGCGAAAAAATGCAAGTTTCCTGGAGTCCGTATTCAGCAACTGCACTGTACATGGCAAAGTGAACTCAGCATGGTTCTCAACAATCCAAAAAATTTGTTTACTTGGGCATTTTGACTTTGTTTGAACTTTGAAGTCAATATCAAATAAGACATGTTTTATCGCTCAAGTTGTTGTCGCTATGTTATAAAAGAATTGGTTCATGCTTTTAGCTGTGCATATATCGAGTTATGGATGCACTTGGGAGTTTGCTAAGCACTCGAGAAGCTAGAGTCGTACTCGGCTGTAGCCTCGTGCGACTCTTACGCTTCTGTCGTGCTTAGCAAACTCCCAAGTGCATCCATAACTCGATAATTATACGCACGCTAAGCATGAACCAATTCTTAAGCGAAACCAATTGCGCTATCCAATGGATAGTGATTTATCCGGTGGATAGTGCTATCCACCTTATGAACAACTGGGGCCTGGTTTGTTCGTAGTGCCTCATCTTGTGCTTCAGTAAGGAGTCCTACCGTTTCTTTCTTGAAGGTACCTCCTGTTAGCCAATCCTATGATTCTCAGTGGATCTTTCACCTTTTTGCATCCCCTTGATGAACTGTTTGTGGAATGCCTTGTTCCTCTACTTGGTCAGCTGCCTTTCCATTCTTCCCTTTTTGTTTTGTCTAGACTTGATTCGATATTCTTTCATATTTATATAACATCCCACAGAAACCTCTCACTGCTAGCAAATATAATATTGCTTTTAAATAAGCTCCCAGTTTCAATGCTAACACAGTCCTCATCAGTTGACAAGCCTCTCCCACCATCTGGTCTTTTGAAAATTATTACCGGTATACCCTATAACATTTAGACCTGCAGATGAAAGGCTTGGTAAATCGTTAGCAGCTTTATGGTTTTCTCATCCAGTGTCCTGAGATCCTCTTTGGTCTAGTTGATAATACCTTGCATCTGTGGAGGTATTACACATGCCCTAAACCCTCAGTAGTTGGTAGTTATCTTTTACACTGTACATAATAGACCATTTTGTTCATGTCCATTGACACACAAAAAAATTGAAATTTTGAAAGAAAAACTTTCAACACAGTAATTGACATTTTAAAACATAGGAGTGTATATTATGCATAACCAAGTATGTTTCGAAGGTTTATAATAAGAAACTTCTACTTTTACATTTCGAACTAAATTTACAACCCGAATACCATGGAAATCAACAAACTATCACGATGAATACAAACAGAGAGAGAGAGAGAGAGCGAGTGAGTGGTAGTGCACTTTAAGTTGTAAGAGTGCCCGTGGTACCAAAACATGCAGCGCGTGCATAAATCACTAAAGTAAACAGGTCTGTTGGAAGCGTGCTTGAGTTTCAATAAAATGGACCACAACATCGACAAGAAGTTGTGACGCTGACGAATAATAAAGCAGCTGCTATTACCAAAACGATGGAATTACCTGGTGATAAATAACGTCGTCTTGGAGAGTAAATTTACATTGGTCAACCTCAAGAGTTAGGCGATTGTGTGGAATTTGCACATTTCTGTCAAGCTTTATAACAAAAACCCAGTGTGTTGCCATCATTTTGGCACAGATTAACATTATTGTATCCTTTGTTTCGCGAGTAAACATGCGAGGTAAGTTAATCACGGCGCCTGCTCAATTTGACGACACTTTCGATTTTGCGATTTACTTGTGGAACCAGAAGTGCAATAGCAAAATTGAACGTAGCAAGAATCTTCCAAAATTATTTTCACTGATGGTATTTTTTTATGTTTGCTGTTCAAAATTTGTTGTTTTCACGTCGCAAATGTTGTTGCTGATGGCAAAATATTTCATTCTCAATCGACACTTCTTGGAAACTTGCTTCTGCTCAGTTTCTGTATCAATATTTATTTACTTTTTCATCAATATTTGTTTTGTATAAAGCAGGCTAACAAAATCTGTACCTAATGCTTTGTTCGCATTTTTGAGCGTTAAAATAGAATTTTCGGTCCCGCTATGTTTCTGACACAGCAAGCTGTATAGTTTGAGGTCACCCATCCAGATACTAATCCCGCTGGACAGCACTTAACTTCAGTGAACTTTTGTCTACTTTTTACCAGTGAATGTTAAGTATCATGAATTCTGGATTCTGAATTCCCGAGTCCAGATTGCCGATTCTAGATTTCAGATTTATTTTTCTGGTTTATGGGGTTTGGTGTTGCCCGTGTATCGTAGAATTCACCAATCCCTTTATTTTTAGCCACAGTGCACTGGTAGCTCAGTTACTTGAGCATCGGTTTGTCGTGCGGGAGGTCGCGGATTCAAACCCTGGCCAGATCAACACTCAGGATGTTAAAGTAACTGAGGAGAAAGTGCTGCCTTTGTAATTTCATCTGCAAATGGTTAGACTTTCAAGTCTTCTCGGATAAGGACTATAAACTGTAGGCCCCATCTCACAAATATCTTCTATGTTGATAAGTTTCCTGTGGGACGTTAAAGAACCCACACACTATTCGAAAAAAGTAGGGAATGGAGGCCCCACTGTTATGGCTGTCCTGTTCTCTTCAGCAGAAGTGGCCGGCTTGGCAGTGACGTCTCTAAAGAGGCTTTCGGTGTATGTCAGGTCACCTAGGCATAAACAGCCATAAGTGAAAAAGGGACTTTGCCTAGTGCTGGAACATGTCGACATGTAGATGAAATTCTACAAAGGTGACAATGAACATGAAGTTGGTAATTACTGGCCAATATCATATACTTTCCATCTTTAATCAAATTTTTGAAAAATTAGTGTACCACCGTCTTAATGTCTTTATTTACAGCAATGATATCCTGTTTAAATCACAGTATGCTTTTCAGAAAAAACATTCAACACAGCATGCTATTCTTGACATCCGAGTCGTTAATGCCATTCAAAGTAACACGAACCAAAAGTTATTCACAGGTGGAATCTTCAAAGATTTAAAAGAAGCTTTTGATACTGTCGATCATGCAATCCTGCTCCAGAAAGTTGATCACTATAGTATCAGGGGTACCGTACTGTGTATGATTGGTTTTCATTTATATCTTCTTGGATGTTCACAACTCACTGAACTGGATTCCAATCTATCCAGCTGTGTGTTGGGTCCACTGTTGTTTCTGATCTACATTAATGAAGTATTTAATACTTCATCAAAGCTTGTGTTCTTTCTTTTTCCTGATGACACTACTTAAATAATTGTCGTATGCTGACAAAAATTTAAAATCTCCTGAAACAACTGTTGACAGACTAAAAGTGTCGGATTAGCTCAATGCTCATAAGCTTTCACTTGTATTATAAAGACAAATCATATTATCTTCCGGCCATATCAATGTAATACACATCACTCTCAGACTGTTGATGTTCATATGATTGATAACAAAACCCAGCTTCCTACTCTTGTAGAAAGTAAAACCTATGTAAAGTTTCTCAGAGTTTTGCTAGACAGTAAGCTGAGTGGGAAATTTCAAATACGCGCTGAAAATTAGTAGAATAATTTTCGTTGGAATGGTTGCTAGTCTCAGACACTTCATCCCTCTTCTGACTCTTTTAACTATAACACCTGGGCAAAGTATTGGGAAGGCTGCAGGGCCTTCCCTCCTAGGGGGGTCTGGGGGCATGTTCCCCCAGAAAAGCGTGAAATTCTTAAGTTGCAGAGATGTGTTTTCCTGCATTTTGAATCCCAAAGCCATGTTCTTCGACAGCGGAAAAATTATTTTTCTGTGGTTGAAGAGGATAATCCTTTGAGCTTTATAATGCAGAAAAACACAGACAATTTCATGATTTGATATTAATATCCACAAGAAAATTAGTTCATGAATGTGACACAAAAAAATCGTCTTGGCCTTTTCTCAGCTAGAGGCAATTTGGCTCGCGAAGAGAAATAATCAGCGATCGACCGCGGTTTTTTCTGGGCTCCCATAGCAAAACATGCAACATTGGGACATTTCAGGTGGGCTTTTATGGAGCGATTCGTTCTGAGTTGAGTTGAGTTGAGTTGAGTTGAATTGAACTCATCTTACGAAATTGTGACATTTTGACAACAGAAGACAGATCAAGTAAAGGAGAAAACTGTATTTTTTAAATCAGTCTTTGTATTAAAAAACCCCAGTCCGTTGAGATGTTGAAAGCAGCCGGGCAAAGTCATGTCCACAGCCAGTTAGTTTTCCCTGTTCCCGGCCCTTAATGAAACCCCTCCTCTGACCTTACCTTTCCTTTCCTATGGTTTGCTGCGTGGGGGCAAGCTGCCAAAACCCATTTCAACAAATAATAATCTTACAATAATGTGCTCTACTTTTAATGTAATTTTGTGAGCCTAGACCCCATCTGCTGTCCCCTTCTTTATTTCTTCTTCACATGAAACATAACATAAAACCAGATTTTCCTCCTCTGGTAACTTTTATGTCAAAACCGCAAGACTAAATCACAGTCAAGGGTCTTTTACAATGTAAAGTGCTTAACTTTGGAACTCACTCCAGAATGAAGTCTGTAAATTATCAAAGCACGCATTTAAAAAACGCATTGCATGGTATTTTCAATAATAGAGGATGAGGATGACTATGTTGAAGCGTCCATTTATTAATGAAAACTCAAAGCTTAAATATTTAACCTCAAATTTTCTACTTTTCTCAGTGTGCATTAATACTAGCTCTGTGAGTTCTTATCATTTCCTGAAAAGTTCCCAATTTATGAATGTTTTTTCGGTTTCTATCACTACACCTAGTATTTGTTTCGTTTACTGTAAGTTGTAAAATCATTGTGTCTTTGTATTTGCAATTTTCTATTTTCAGATAGCCTGTAGTTTATTCACTTTTTAATTTATTTAAAATATTCTGTGTCAATGTATTTCATATTATGACTGCTGTGCCTCTGTAATTCCGCCCGCCTCTATTAGCTTTTGCTACTTGCGGGCAGAACTGCACTTTAATTTATGATAAATTATTAATACATTTGAGTTGAATTATCCTCCATCCCGTATTCAGAACAGAGCTTGTGCCTGTCTCGCCATGTATTTTCATCCAGCATCCCACCCAAAAAATGTTTCTTATCCCCTATTCCACCTCGATTTTAAGCCTCATCCTACATCCCACCAAACCAATGTTGGGCACTCTCATCCCGCATGGTTGCTGGAGCACTATAGAAACAGAGGTAGACCCAGGGTCGTTGTTTGTTGTATTGACCTTTGGAAGTCCATCCAACATTACCTCAAAGATCTGAATGTGTACGCCTTTTCTAAAAATATCAAACATTACTTACTCTCTAAGCAATACTCAAAATAACTGGTCTCTTGAAATTAAGCATTATCTCTCGCTCTGTATACAAAATTATTTTCCTACCTAGAATTTGTCCGCCATACCTCTACTATATTTTATTTTACAACAATTATTATTTTTAACCATGTTCTATGTTTCCTAGCTTTTTCTGTTTCCTCGCCTGTATCAAATGTAACATCAATAGGTAACATGGGGGCCAACTAGGAAACTGAGTGGTTTATTTGGCCACCATGCTCAAGCGCTTTTACTCAATACAAAGGGAAACATCATCGGCAACTATAAACGTTTGTAACTAAATTAAGTCACCACGTCAAGAGGAAAGAAATCGTATTGTATTGTAATGTATTGTATATAGATTCACTACTCACTTTCATTCAAGTTTGCGTTTTTGAGAGGAGCAAGGCACTGTTAAATTTAAAATAAAGTATATATCTAGAGCTGCATTCAGTTGAATAAAAGATTGTTTTAATGCTCACTAATTCACTCAATTTTCAATTTTCTTCCCAAAGAAAATCAAGAAAGAACCAACATTGAGCTTGGAGAAGTGAAAGGTATTTTTTATTGTATTCATATTCAGGACAAGAGTAGATCGAAATTGACTGCGGTTTCACAACTTATCCCTGGCCGTACTTAAAGTGCTTATCACCTCAACACACTTTTCCACTATATTTATTCTCAGAAATCATCCCAAATACATCG
>OX421451.1:5518732-5523732 GCA_949126865.1 Montipora capitata
AATCTTGTTCTGCTGTCGAGTGAGACTACAAGAGGAATTAGATTTTTTCCAGTCAAGAATATAATCGTGGAACAAAGTGGTGTGTTTGTGGCGTGCTGAAAGGAGAGACCTGAATGATCATCACAAGTTTCCCTTGGGGCATCTACTTTGTAACACTGTAAATATGGCGTAAGTCGATCATACACACTGAAACAGTTCTCAAAACACGTAAGAGAAGTTGTGAATGACCATATTTCTTTGCGAATAAGGGCTCGCATTGCGAGAACATGGCGAATTTTGCTTTTTCGGTCTACGATAATCGAGATAGACAAGTAGGATGGTGGTTCACTCTTAAACGAGCACGGTGACCTTTATTTTATTTTCTCAAAACAGCTAGGGATTAGTAGGGAACATTCAGGGAAAGTTTCAAGTTTTTCTGAGGAATCACCTTAACAGCTGCTGGCATGCCAGAATTATTTTCTCTGTTTTTTTCAGCTGTAAGAAATACTTTCATGTCAAAAGAATCTAGAATAAAGCCAAGAAATACCAATTTTTGACATGGTTGAAGCAGTGACTTTTCACGATTGATCGAGAATGCAAGAGACTTGAATAGTTTAAGGGTAGCAAGAATATTATTTTCTCGTAAATGAGTCATCAATGTCCCCAACATTCAAGTAGCCTTGGCTACGTAGTGTGCTATATACTGGTCTCAACTGGTCTCTTTTGTAAAATATCGTGGTGCAGATGCTAGACCATTAGCCAGACAATGTATACTGAAACATCCTATTTCCTCAGAAAAACCGTACATATTTTGTGTTCAACAGCCACAGGAACAGTAAAAGATGCGTGTGTTAAGTCCATCTATAGAGACCATGTAAAAGTTAGCCTTCATTAACTGAACAGCTCATGCTAAGCTTTCCATTTTAAAATGTTGCTACTCTATGGCTGCATTCAGTCCTTTTAGATTCAAGATCAATCTGTACGAACCATTTTTCTTTTTCCTGAGTAAAAGGGTAGAAATGTATTGACCATAACTGGAGACAGTCTTGTCAAGAACCCCTTTGTGAAGAAATTGTTGTATTTGTACAGCAAAGTCAGAAAAAGCCTCTCTAAGGAGGGCAGCCACCTCTGTGTTTGAAGTGTGGCCTGAGGGAGCAGACTGCTGTGAGCCACTAGGTCTCTCTTTTGGCGCGCTTTTTCTCCTCGAAGAACGGCTGGAGTTTGCCCCAGTTTTTGTGACCTCTGAGTCAATACGCAGTGCTTTCGCACCCTTCTTTTGCAACTGGGCATCACGTTTGAGTGATTTTTAGCTGAGTGGGATCTTTTGTCCCAGAAACGGGCTCTGTTGACCCTTTGAGGGCGAGCCAACGTGCTTCCCTGCATGTGTTTTGCTCGATCAACGGGGTGTAGCTCTTGGTTCCAGTCGGTCAAAACTGCGTCCGAAACGACGGACCTCACCTCGAGCAAACTCTGAAGAAGTTTCCTTTGCCAATGGCGATGGATCCACCATCCTAAATTGCTAAAAAACACTTATATGTGATGGAGAAAAATCTCTAAACAACAACCTGATCGGCGACAAACGTTGCACTGATTGGCGCATGCGCTTGCTATCTCATAGAATCTCTCAACATGGTAACTAGGTAGAACTAAAGTCATGCTATATCTTTCTCTCGTACGCCCGTCTCTTGAATTTGCTTGTTGTGCTGGGGATCCCTATACTCAGCGCAATATTTCAAACCTTGAGTAAGGGCGGCAGAAGGCTGCCCGCTTTGTTTTTCGAGACTACTTTCGTAACTCGAGTGTCTCTTACATGCTAAATGTCCTAGATTGGCCACTACTGTGGGTCAGGAGTGTCAAAGACTAAATTCCATGTATAAATCCTCCCATAACCTTAATGGGGTGGATTTTAAGTATGTGACTCTCTCTCAATCTCAAACAAGACGATCTCATGATATGGTATTTAACCACCTCTCTCCCCGTACTGAACATTCAGATTTTCTTTCTTCGCACGTACTATCCCTGATTGGAACGGCCTCCCTGAAGAGGTTGTTCATTACCCATACCTTACTGTCTTTAGTTCTAGGGTGAATGCGTGGAGAAGTTGCTCAGTGGCCTGATCTCAATAGATATTAACTTTATCAAGTGTTTTTGTTTTTTGTTTGTTTTTTAAATTGTAATTGATTATTTCATAGTTTATGTATAGTCAGTTTCTATTATTTATAGATGTGATTTGTGTAATTGTATAATGTGTTGAGCTTGTAATTTGCGTCGTATAGGATTGATGATTTATATGTACATACTTACTAATTCAGGGATATTTTGCGCGGTTTAAAACTATCCGGAGAAAGTAGATCTTAGCAAATACTCTTGGTATCCAAAACAAAATTGGGTGTAACCAGGCAGTTTCGAGAGATAATTAAGCTTTAATTTGAGAAAGAACACCATAAATTGTTTTGCGTTTTAAAGCTTTTCACAAATATTATTCATGAATTATCTTTGAAAATGCGAACAAGCGTTACCGAGTAATAAAACAGAAACAGAAATACATTTTTAGTGGAGGTTATTGAATCACGTCTTCAGTTATTAAAGTTTTAAGTTCAAGGTCAAGTTTATTTATTGCACACTGTTTACAGAAAACTAAACATACATAAGACAGTATACAATCAGTACAGAAAAGAAAGTTCACTCAGATAGAAATTAGCTAGTCGAGACAATATTTAATAGTGTGCAGTGGTTTTAGAGTTGGTCACTGTCATGTGAATATAAGCTGGCGTTGGCCGTATGTTAAGTATAATTTGAATCACATAAATGTCAACAGTCGTAGGAGAGGAAGGATACTCATAAATATGAATTAGAAGAAAAGAAGATGTACATATTACACAGAAATTTTAACTATCTAACCAGTAAAACTATGGTAAGTTAATAAAAAGAAAAGGATACACATAAATACGAATAAGAAAAAAAAGAAGATTCCCAGTGCATATTCTACAGAATGTTTTTAAATATCTGATCAGTAAACCAATGGTCAGTTTTGAGTGGTCAATAGAAAACTTTTGTAGCGCTTTTTAAAGAGTATGTATGGGAAACATTTACGTTCTCACTGGTGGAACGGATTCTCAAATTTTTACTGCGGTGAATTTAAATGCAGGTATACCATAATTAGTGCGTACTGATGGCTCAAAGAAATTTTGATTTGCAAGATACCTAGTATTATTATGCGGATGAATCTCTGGTGCAGGCGTGTAAGAATATTCAAAAGTACAACTTTCGAATATTTAACTTTAACATACCGCCAATGGAAAAAGATCGTCAACTTCTTCCGACAATTCTTCCTGCTAGCCCGAAGACAAGAAACAGAAGGACAGTTCTAACGGTTAGCGTTATTTTTAGCGTTGGGTAAATGCAGCAGTTAATCTTTACTTAAAGAGCAGCATTTGGGGGGCACTAATGACGTAAATTGTCTGTATTCTGAGACCCGAGTGACGTTGAAGTTGGCGAGAAGAGCAAGGGGACAGCGTGCATCTAATTAGGGTCAAACCTGGACATATCTCCCAACCACCTCAGCCCCGCCCTCTCGTGTCCAACAAACCTCAGTGGTAGCCACCTGTCGTGACTACAACCGCCGCTCCTGCCGAAGCCCCAACTGTCAGTTCCAGCACATCTCCAACAAACTGGATTGTGGGGGCAACCACCCTGGTCGCCCAGTGCCCCAAAGCAACCCAACTATAATATACCTCCGCCTGCATTACCAGCACCTTCCACGCCTATCAATATTCCCTGCCTGGCATATGAGCTTGCTGGTCATCCTGACCATCATTTTACCTCCAGCTTTCTGCGAGATCTTCAGTGGAGTTCCAACCTTGGTTACACAGACCCTCGCTGCGTCCGAATGACCCGTAACTTGAAGTCAGTTCTCCTTCATCCTGATACTGTCTCTGAGGCCCTAGGCAAGGAAGTTTCCCGAGGCCATACTGCTGGACCGTTTACTTCTTCTCACATTCCCAACCTTCAGTGCCCCCTCCCCCCCCTTGGTGTGGTACTTAAGAAGGATGGGACTTGGCACATTATCATGGACCTCTCATCTCCTCACGGCTCGTCAATTAATGACCATGTTTCAAAGGTGGACTTTATTCTGCATTATGACACATTGGACCAGGCGCTAGCACTTGTGGCCTGTCACAGCCCAGATGCACTTATGGCCAAGTTAGACATCGAACATGCCTTTCGCCTTTGTCCAGTTCGGATTGGGGACCGTGAGCTCCTTGGCATTCACTGGCAGGGTAAATTTTATGTTGACCTTCGCCTCCCCTTTGGCTTGCTCCCATCCCCATACCTCTTTAAACGCCTAGCTGACGCATTTGAATGGGTCTTGAAGAGAAAGCATCAAATTCTGGACTTAATGCATTACCTGGACGATTACTTCACGGTTGGCCCTGCCTACTCTCCAACCTGTGCCCGAAATGTCCAGTCCATCATGCGTGTAGGTTCAGAGGTTGGCATTCCTCTGGCTCCCGACAAATTTGGAAGGTCCTGCCACTCAGTTAGTGTTCCTGGGCATCTGTATTGACACCACTGCTATGGAAACCTCCTTACCTGAGAACAAAGTCAGTGGACTACTAACAAAGCTTCAGTGGTGGTCCTCACGTAAAAAATGTTGCAAACGAGACCTCCTTTCCCTGATCGGCAAATTAAACTTTGCTTGCCGTATTATCCTGGCTGGCTGCATCTTCTTGCGTCATCTCATTGACCTGAGTTGCACTCCAACCACTGTGTAATATTGACCCCTCAGAAAAAAACCTAAGCGTTCTTGACGATGCGAAATACAAGTACCAACCATTTCTTGATTAGACTATACGTGGGTACATTGTACGAACTAGAATCAATTGGTATGAAAAAGGTGAAAAAGAATTTAAAATCCTCCCTTAATTTAGAAAACAGCGGATGTGGTAAAACAGCTGTCCGCCGACTTTTTGACTCAAAGGGAAGTATAACGGTTTAACCGTGGATTTCTTCAAGGGTTT
>OX421451.1:5543732-5553732 GCA_949126865.1 Montipora capitata
GCTTTAATGATTACAAAGCAGTGGTCATGGTGGGGATGAAACCTTTGATTTCGCTACACTCTATTAAACATGGTAACTCGACATTTCAAGGACCTGGGCGCCAAGTGCGGATAAACATGCAGAAGGCTAATTTTCATGACAGGTATTTCTTTAACCTCAGTTAAGTTACTGAAAGTTCTTAGGTGGTCACTTCTCTAACAGTACTGTGGATTCCGATTTTTGTAAAAATATCTGCGAATTGGCGGATTTTGCGAAAAATTAGCATGGATCGACGGATTTGCTACCCCCTATTCACTCCCCTCCTGGCAAGTACGCATGCCGCAGAAATTCTGCGGCCCCTGTCAAGCACACATACCTCTGAAATTCTGCGGTCCCTGGCAAGTATGCATGCCGCGGAAATTCTGCGGTCCCTGGCAAGCACGCATGAAACACAGAAACGCAGCTTTTTCTTCTGAGTCATTTAATTAAGCAACAGTTCCAGGAGAACTTTTTCCGCGGAGCAGACTGATGCCTTATCCCTTTGTAATTGTTGTTGTCGCTGTTTAGGTTTGGAACGCGCGTCTCTGGCGCTCCGTCAGTACAGTGATCGCTCAGGATTAATAACACAAGTCCCTTTGGTGAGTGAATTGATGGAACCGATTGACAAACAGTGAACCAACCGTTTTATGACAGGAAGTTACTTTGAAGGTCGGAACACTTTTTGACTCAGATTTGCAGTGACACCGATTCTGTGTTAAACGATGCCGAGCAAGCGTAGGTGGAAAATGGAGGAAAGTGGAATCTCAGCGGCTTACAGCTATGTGGAAACCGAGCCTGTCGTTGAAGCTATTCAAACAGCTACATAAGACAAGCGGCATCAGCACTATAAAATGTCTCATAGGGTTAAGTTTTTTAAAACATTTTTTCCGTTTTTCTATTGCAGACATTCGCTTGGACTGGGAGTCCTACCAATTTAGCCACAGGACACACAGCTTTTGGATATGTTGGTCTTGATCGAGCAACCTCTTCCGGTGTTCAAGGATGGCGCGGTGGTTGTCCCAGCTGTTAAAGAACAGGATGCACCATTTATACAAATAAAGCTCCGGGAACACGATGGAACATGCGCAAAAAGACCTTTTGATGTAACGCCAAGTCAACAAGTTAGTCATTCCAGTCCCGTTAGTAATAAACATAAAATTTCTCTTAAAGGTCACTTGTCTGGTCAGACAAACGAGCTATGAGAATGTAACATTTGATTACACCATTAGCGTCTTCCACCAGTCCTCACACCTTTCCCCCACCGCTTTGCCTTCCTTACTGCTATTTTAGGACTTCTATACAACCTGCCAGCCGTTCGATCATCTGTTGTCAGAAAATCCTCCAGTCAGTCTCCTCATGGCGTGTTTGGCCTTCTTTCGTTACACGACAAATGGTTGAGTTAAAGGGCTCTTTACATAAAAGGGGGGGGGGCATCCTTGAGGGGGGAGCATCGTAGTGACATTTTTTTTATTCAGGACATAAAAGTTGTTTCTTCCTAGCGATAGGGTTTTCCTTGCTGAGAGCTAAGCTGCAAGTAGCTGAGGGTAAAACCTTAGGGCTAGTAAGTTCTCTAGCATCGTTTAAGCCACTTCCACTTGGAAAATCCTAGCACTAGAGACTAGAAAATCAACATGGCGGCGCCTTGGCGTTCAGCAACGTCGTTTTACCGATAATAAACCATACCCGGGAATTTGTCCATGACTTTGCGGAAAGTTGTTTCGCGTCCTACGATCTTTCTGGTGCAAGAATATTCCTCCCTGCATACAAACAGCCCTGTCATCAATGTCATAACTTATTTTTCCAGATAATTCTTGCAAGAGGCCACTCCTGTGCCAAAGTGTCGTTTCATCCTTACACAGAAAAGCCCTCTGGGGAACAGTGTGCCGGATACGTTGTCGCTTACATGAGCTTAGATGATCAGGTAATGAGGTTTCTGCTCACATTCTTTTGGGAGGTCTTTTAAAAAGAAGGCGACTACAGTAACGAGAACGTTTCGGAAAAAATGGGAGCAGGTTTGACGCATTGGTTAGCGTGCAAGCAGGCTCTTCCGTTGAAAATGGGGCGCGGTCGAAATAAAGGGGCTTCGTTACTAGTTTCTAGGACTTGGTGAGATCACTCGCCTTTCACTGGTCTGTCCCGGAATGGATTTCGGGACTAGCTCAACGCCATATTTAGGTTGCGTTAATTGGTTCTTTACTCTACGTAAGGAGTCATTCCCTCGTATTCTCCAGTTTTTCTTGTGCATCAAAACCCAACATTTGATAATTACTCTGAACGCTTCGCTTGTGTAGAGCATATTACATGGAGGAAGTGGCGTAGACTACACTTTCATCAACGTCTGGTTGTCGTGACTTGGAATAATTACTTTATGACACCATAAGCGCGCAAGAAATTGTCCTTCGTAGCCATCGCTCATCGTGGTCTTCATACTGAAAGCTCCCGTTTTTCTGAACGAAGTCGACAGACCTAAAACTACGAACTAGAGCCTCAAATTCGTAGGTTGCTTGCACTGTGCCTATGATCACAGGGGTATTTTTTGTGTTACTAGTCCCCCGTTTGTTTTCCAGGGACTGAAGATTCCTGGACGTGTACATCGACTGCATGGTGTGGAGTTAAGACCCTTCCGTGTTGATATGACCGCCAAAATCGATCCACCATTGTAAGTTTTGGAGTAATTTACTGTTATAACAAATCAAGGGGCTCGAAATTTGGCAATGACGATGGAGATTAAGGTGCAGCTAGAGCCCATGACCGGGAGAGTCTGTTCAAGTTTTCCATTTTCCAGCTAAAGTGGAAAATTGACACTCATGCCAACTTTGTGCGTGTTATTTATTTTATTCTGTGGATTTGAATTATTTGTTTCCCAGAAAGAGCAGTCTTTCTTCAGACATTTAGGAACACAAAAATAGCAAGGTGACACACGGTAACACCAACCCGGTGTGGCCAACACATCACGCATGCGCACAACCATTTCACCCGGTCAATTAGCAGCCATGGACAGCTGTTTAAGAGACCATGAATGGATTGATCCTTAACCTCTCGCACCCAAGTCAAGTTCTTCTCATGATGCCTTGCTAACAATTTGAGCGTACCGGCATTTTTAGTCTCGTATTTATAGCTTGAATTACCCTCTTTGACTTATTGTGAGCTAATTGAGTTCAATTACTATACTTTAACGTTGCAGGCACAATAGTGAATACGAGTGCGTCGTCATAGTCAGCGGTCAACTTCAAGAAGAGGAGCAGAGCAGGATCCTTCGCCCCAATTACTTTACCTCCGATTCCTCTCAGAGTGTTGCTCGGAAGGACAATTGTTTGTATTTTAAATTACCGTACATCGGTCCCTTTTCCATCATAACAAAACGCAGAATTAAGAAATTAGTCAACACATTTTGCAGCGACCTGGAAATTAAGTTGGTGTTCACCCCGTTTAAAATTAGGAGTTGGTTTGGGGCGAAGGATCCTATCCCTGCGGGTTTACGATCGCGAGTCATTTACAAGTTTTCATGTGCAGGCTGTAATGCCTGTTATATTGGTCAAACCAATAGACACTTCGCCACTCGCATCCGTGAACATCTCGCCTCCGACAAACATTCCCACATATTTAAGCACTTGAGAGGTTCTGAAAATTGTCGCTCCCGGTGTTCAGAAGACTGTTTTAAAATCCTCGACTCTGCTTCCACACGTTTCCAATTGAAAATCAAAGAAGCCATGCATATCCTTTGGGAGCAGCCATCTTTAAATTCCCAAGTCAAACATCTTAGTTTATCCCTTTCATATTAATTAGTTTCTTTTCTTAGCTTAAACAGTTTGGTTTTTTCTGTTTTGTTTCGTGGTTGGGTGTTTTTATTCTGTTCTCGCCTTCATCCTTAATTATTCATGTTATATCTCACTTTGTTACACTATTTATTGCTCAACTTTAGTTTATTTCTCATTTGTCAACTGACGATGGATGATGTTTCATCCGAAACATGTATTGATTAAATATGAATTTCAAAAACATCGTATGGATCATCAAAGCGATATCTTACTTCGTGCTGCTAAGAAGTTTTGGTATTATTATTGTTGTTATTATTATTATTATTGTTATTATTATTAGAGCGGTTTTCAATTGAGTGTCGAAAGTAATTAGCGAATTACTTTGGTTTTGCATCTACTTCACTCAGTGATTGGTTTAAAGTTCTCGCGCCACTTTTTCAACCAATCAGAAGTGAAACCAAAACCAATCGTGGCTTGCGCGTGCACATTTTCTCGCCTTTTGTGTAGGCTACGTGTAATTACTTCGAGTTTTGATTGGTTTACTGGATTGTCTCCGTCCTTTTTCATTGGTCAAGGTAATAACTTAAGTTTTGGTTTTACGACTCTCACTTGAAAACCGCTTTATTATTATTATCATCATCATCATCATCATCATTATTATTATTATTATTATTATTATTATTATTATTATTATTATTATTATTATTATTATTATTATTACGATCCTCTTTCTATCTGAAAGTCAGACTGCAACCTTCAAAGTCTGGGCGATATTCAACATGCCCGAGAGCACTGCCCTCTGCATCTTTCGCAGTACGTCTGTGCTTCTGCCTCCCACGAGCTCGGGCATCGTGACATCCAGCTTCCGTGACCACCACCCGAGGGCATCCATCATGATGTTATATTGCTTCCCCTCGTACCCTGGGAACTGCTGCCTCAGTTCCCAGCGAAGGGGTCCGTACTTAAGGGTCTTCTCCTCATCCTTTCTTTTTCGATTGTTAACCCACGGATGACTCATTTCCAGAGTCACAACTCTCTTGCACTTATGATTTACAATACGTGCATCCACTCTATTGCATCTGACCTCTTGCTGATCGGCGTATATAGGGACATCCCAATAAGCTTTAACGTTCTCTGACTCATACACTTGCTTGGGCTTGTCGGGTGAGTACCAGGGTGGTATCTCGTCTATAACTCCCTCATCGTACAACAGCTCGTAAAACAGTACCTTCAGCGCTGCGTCGTGTCTAGAGAGATGGTTGCTCTGGGCCAACGCACTACATCCTGACAAGATATGAGCCACACTCTCTGGGGCCTTGCCGCATAATCTGCACCTCACCTCACCTTCCGTGCTTTGTGTGGGTCTTCTGACTCGTGTATACTCGCGTTGGTAAGAGCTGCTCGTATAGTAGTAGAACGAGACCAGCGATTGTGTGTGATCGGCAGTTCTTCCACTCTGTGAGCCACCAGAAACACCCGTCCGCACTCAAACTCTCATCCTCCAGCCTGGTAGTCACTAGACGCCATTGTCATCGTTGGTTTCTGATCTCATCCTCTAACTTCTCGATGTGGCACTTCCGCACCTCCGCCTTGACCTTTTGCACGTCATTTCAAATCCAACTCCAACCCAAACTCCTCCGCGCACTTAGCCGCTTCTTTAAAAATGGACGTACACCGTCCTCGCCGCTTGCTCATCAAGCTCCCGTACCATACCCAGTGCAGGGTCTTCGTTACCATGGAGTCTGACTACACCCTTGATTTTCGTGGCTTTGTACTCCATTTCAATAGAGCGCAATCCCCACCCTCCTTTACTTCTCGGCATATACAACAATGCAATCGAACTACATAGGTGTCTACCCCCACTCTCGACAACAATCTTGCACGCTTCCCTATCTGTCTTCTTAAGTTCCATCACTGGCCACTGTTGTGTCCACATAAGATATCCAAGAACGGGCAATGCAAACTGATTTGACGCTACCACCCGATTGTAATCGGACAAGAAAGTTGTGCAGATAACTGACAATCGTCCGAGATACTCTTTTGCTGCACACTCCAGGACCAGCTTATCCTCCTGTATAACACTCTCAAGTACTCCAAAGAACTTGTACTGCTCACCATCATCAAGACATGGTATTCTAGTCGACTCAAGAACTCTGCCCCCTGAGACAACAGTCACTTGTACCCCTCTTTTCACATGGGCCACCGCACCCTTCTTTGGGTTCTACTGAAGCTCCACATCCTCCATAGACGACTTGACCATCTTTATAACCCGTTCAAGCTTACTCTCCGATGCAGCGAAGATCTTTAGATCATCAATATACAAGAGACCTGTAACCTTGCTGTTAATAGGCTTGGACATTCGATATCCTTAGCGGCTCTGATCTTCCATGCAACTGGGTTCAAGCATACGGTGAACAGCCTCGGGCACAATGCATCCCCCTGTGGTAACCCTTTGTTGAACTTAATCCTTTCGGAGGTCTGTCTCCCTATCCTTGTGATCACCACTACCTTTGTGTTCCAACTCTTACACAGTTTGGCAATGACTTTACACAACCATGTGGGAAACCTGTGTAACGCAATCACCCCATTCAACCATTTATGATCTACAGAATCGGACGCTTTTTTTCCATCAATCCAGGCCACACTCAAATTCCGCCTGCACCTGTGACAATCCAGCGCAACTGTTCTATCGATCAACAAGTTGGCTGTTGTTCCGCTGCATCCTGCACGCGCACCCCTCTGCGCACCCTCCATTAGATCGTTCTCCTCCAAATGCTGGTTTGTTGTGACAAGCAAACACGAGGTGAACCACTTATAAAACGCGTTTAGACAGGTGATGGGTGGTTGGTTGTCCCTGGTAATCTCTCCAGGTTTTGGGATTAACGTTGTCTTCCCTTCACAAAACCATGCTGGATACTCTTCCTCATACTCGAAGATCACACGGAATGACGAAATAACACCCTCATGCAACGCTTAGGCACGTTTCCACCAAAAATTGGCGATACGATCCGGTCCAGGTGCGCTCCAGTTCTTTTTCCGCGCCAAAACGTTTACAGCCTCACTTGTAACTTGGTCCCACGCCTCCTTCACCGAAGGAGGGACGGGATCGTTAATAATTGTTCTCAAGTCATGCAGCCATTCCACGCTTCCGTGTCCAGTTTCGTTCCCTTCCCATAATTCCTTCCAAAATCTACTTGCTTCCTCGATATTATCAAACACCTTCTCCTCTACTTGCTCATTCCTTTTCCCAGGGTCCAGATATTTTGAACGCTCGTTCTCTTTGTTGTTAGCCAAAGGAGTTAGTGACTACTCGCAGCTCCTCTGTTACAATATATAAAATAAGGGATGGTCTATAAATTGGAATTTTTTTCTTGCATTTTGCCATGTGGTAAGCACATTTACCTATCACACGAGTGTACGTACAGAACGCATGCGTATTTGTGACATTTGTACACAAGGAAAAAAAAGGAAAGAAAAAACTCTGTTCGAGGCCCCGTGCTACTTTCGATCCTTGGAGGGAGAGATTAATTGGCCCCTAAACCATACGCGACTAACCCCTTGACTACTTGCAGCTCCTTCGTTATAACATATAAAATAAGGGATGGTCTATAGTTTGGAATTTTTTTCTTGCATTTCGCCATGTGGTAAGCACATTTACCTATCACACGAGTGTACGTACAGAACGCATGCGTATTTGTGACATTTGTACACAAAAAAGAAAGGAAAGAAAAAACTCTGTTCGGGGCCCCGTGCTACTTTAGATCCTGGGAGGGAGAGATTAATCGGCCCCTAAACCACACGCGACTAACCCTTTGACTACTCGCAGCTCCTCTGTTACGATGTATAAAATACGGGATGGTCTATAGTTTGGAATTTTTGTTCTCGCATTTCGCCATGTGGTAAGCACATTTACCTATCACACGATTGTAGGTACAGAACCCATGCGTATTTGTGACATTTGTATCCAAAAAAAAAAATCGAAAAAAAAATAAGATGTTCGGGGTCCCCGTGCTACTTTCGATCCCGGGAGGGAGGGAGTAATGGTCAACACTAATTTCCATCCCTAAAACTGACATTGGACATTTTGTAACAATTGCACGACGCATTATGCCATGTTAATATTGACAAGCTTACCGCTCTAAAAAGAATGAAAACAAGCAGAATGACAGCTTTAGTTCAACAAGAAATAGCGTTTCTAAGCTATGCCGCACTGATCTACAGTATTTAGGTCTAAAAACCCCGTTGAAGACGGTTAACTTTCAATTGTTTTGCTAGGTAATACTATGTCAGTACTCTAAAAAATTCTACTATCTGGGAACTTGTCTCGTTGGTCTAGTGGATATCGGGAAACTGCAAGGTGAAGCAAATCGATCCGGGTTCAACTCTTTGCCTCGCCTACTTTGAATCTTCTCAGCTTGTTTAAAATCTTTGTTTCGTTGAAGTAGATTTGAAGTCTAAAGTAGACTGTATGACGTATAAGTTGAATAAAAAGGAAAATATCAGTTTGAGGGATGGAAAGAAGTGATGACCGAGAGTAATCGGCCCCTAAACCATAGGTGACTAACCCCTTGACTACTCGTTTTCTTATATTTGAAGTGGTCTCCAAGGGCCATACAACGCAAAAAGATGACATAACACGCCTTACTGGGCTGTCTCGCGAAACTCGCCTTGGAGTCGAACCCTGCCTCAAGCAAAAACCATAGAGCCAATAACCGGTCCAGTTCAGTCCACAGAAAAAAAAAAAAAAGGAAAAGTCCTAGGCTCAACGTGATCCCGAATCATATCCAAAAATCGAAGTCCAGAAGCCGGTCCGAATCCAAATCCAGAGAGAAAAAGAACAAAAGTCCAGTGCTCAATGTGAATCCGAAACGTGTCCAAAAGGCGAAGTCCAAAAGCCGGTCGAGATCCAAAACCACAGAGAAAAAAACACAAAAGTCCTGTGCTCAACGTGAACCCGAATCATATCCAAAATCAAAATCCAAAAGCCAGTCCAAGTCAAAAACCGCAACAACCGTTTAAAAGCACAAAAATTCAAATCGAGAAAAAAGGGTCCGAAGGTCATTAAAAGCATCATTGAGGAAAGGAAAAGGGCAATAAAGAGAGGAAAAAACAAAACTAAAAGGCCATTTTAAAAACACCATCACACACACTACCATGCAATAACCCCATTAGCACCCCATTGCTTATGAAAAACCCGACGACGTCTAGCAGAACGAAAAAGACGAAAGAAAACGGGAAGAAAGAAGCCGAGCCTTGATGGAGCAAATAAGGCCGACAGCACTAGGCCGGAAGGAGCGAAAACAAAAATCATTCCTTTGAGACCAGATGAAGAACTTACACACGTTAAGAATATAACAAAAAACCTTAGAAACTGTACGAAGGTCAGCTTCAAAGAATCCATAAAGTAGGTGTCTGACGGACGTCCAACGAAGGGGCATCGACGGAGAAGGTAGATAGAAGGTTTTGAACCCAATCAACACCACTCCTCGCGAGAGGACAACGAAAGAACAAATGAGCAGTCGTCTCCAAGGTAGCACCACAAAAACATGCGGCAGGAACATCAAGGCCAAAGGAAATGAGACGATCCGCAATGTACAGTACCCCATGGGCAATCTTCCGGTTTACATCAGAAACATGCCTATCCGAAGGTAAAAAGTACAAAGAGGCCCCGGGTGGACTTGCAATCAATGGGGCCATAAATGGGAGAAAACTTAGACACACAATGGGGGGTACATGGAGTTAAAGAAAGAAGCAGAACATAACAACTTTTGGTAGAAACAGAGTCGACAGCAACCAGGTCGACATGCTGGGACGAGCCCACAACCACTGCCAATGAATGCATGATAAGTGACGAGAACTCCAGGAATTGAGGTAGCGCGTGACAGCATCCAAACGAGGCCTCCAACTGCATTTGTCCAAATTCCCGTTCCCAGGAACACACCAAGTACTTTGATCTTTTCAGACGTCCACTGAATAGTAACAGGACAGTCCGAACGGTGGACCCAGCCACCAAGCCAGAGACCCTCACATTTCTCCATGTTCAGCTTGGCACCCGTGCCCCGCTCAAATTTATCATAAACACAAAAAAAAAAGCACGAATAGCGTCGTCCGAAGAGGTAATAACAGAGGTATAGTCGGCGTACAATGAGAGGACAGGAAGGCAGGAAGGAGCATTAGGCAAGCGAAGACCAACAATATTAGGAAGCGCAAGAAGATTAACTGCA
>OX421451.1:5558732-5578732 GCA_949126865.1 Montipora capitata
AAAAATTAAAATCCAAATGCACCCAAGATTTCCATAGCTCTATGTGCACAACATTTGTATATGTAATAGTACTCAGTGCTGTCCAGTTTGAAAATAAATGGAGAAAGAAATACCGAGGAGCAACTGATGATCGTAATTTGATTATGCAACATTATGGGACAGGCGTGTTTTCCTCTATTATAATATTTTCCCCAATTTCCTGCTGTTAACGGAGTTATGTTCCCACAAGTGTGTTTCTGGGAAGCATACAACAATGTAGATTGGTAAATGCTGCTGGAATAAAGATTTGGAGTCCAAATTTCCTGGAACATAGAGGATATACAATGACCTAAATTGGCACGACACACTCCACTGGAAACAGCCGATTTGCACATTCTGACCCATTTCATCATCTCTGAGGAAATGGCATGCTTTGTATCAAACGCAAGTATGACGCTGCAAAGCAGCTTTCTGTGACGATGACCAGGCCCATGTTTATGCCGTGCTCAAAGAAAATCGCTTAATAATAAATTGCTTTTAATCCACTAGAGTGGAAAAGAGAGGCTGTAATCAACAGAAAATAATTAATGTTAGCAGTAGTATTTACAAGCCAGCTGTACAAGGCCATATATAAATGCAAGGTTACTACTGCCCTGTTTTAGTCCTTAGCAAGGCATTTGTAAGCATACGTCATGAAACATTGAAGAAACGTTGTTATCGAGGCATCTCTGACAAAAGGCTCAAATGGTTTGCTGGTTACTAGACTGGAAGAGTACAACATACACGTATGAAGACTAAGTCTTCATTGTCTGATTTTCTGGTAATCAAGCATGGCATTCCACGGAGTCCATTATTCAATCTCTATTTCAATGAGCTACTGCCTGTTTGTGCTCACTGCTGGATTCAAAGTTATAATTTTATATGTCTTTTTCTAACAAGAACATACACAGTGTCATGGAAGACCTCAAGAGCAACCAAAGGCACCTTGCCTAATGGTGCTGTACAAATTGGCTACTTATCAACCCTGGCGAACAGAGGTTTCATTAGAAGCCGGCAACCGGCGAATTCTGCCGGCTACTCCTCAACTTATCACCGCCTACTTTTTCGATAAATTACACCATTGTTACTGTTTCACTTCGATCCATTTTTATTTATTTTAATTCAATAAAACAACTAGAATATCAAGGAACCTCTTGCTGCATGTTTTGCTCCTTTTTGGACATTGGATATTATTTTTTGTGAATTCCTAGTTATTTGCACTTGCCTTAGCCATGCATATGCACTCTGCAGTGCGATTATTTGGATGAATAGAAGAGAAAGACTGGTGCCAAATGATGCCTCAATCTCATTCACTATGCCCTTCCGGTTTTCCATGTGCTGTTTATTAAAAATTGAATACACAACAAGAAAGCGGGCAGCTGGAGGCGATATTTTGTCGTATTTCAACAAGAGATCGAGGATGCAACAAAAATTGTCTTCTAACTTGGCTACGAGCAGCTACATGTTGTTGCCCATGGCCCCCGGCCCCCCTTGGGGAGTGTGGCCCTTGGGAAAAGGGGCTTCACTGCCCCTTTCTTGCCACTGTTGCCTACTTCACAAAATCAACCGCTTACTAAAAGACTTATTGAAACGCCTGAACGAAACAAGATTCTGTGTCTTTGGATTACTTCACAGATGCTTAAACAAAAATTAAACTGTCATACCATCCATCATGTCCATATAAAAGCAGCTTACCGTTGTGGATACAGTTGATGAGGTGCACAGTGACCATGTACACTGTAGGTGGATAAAATAAATTTTTAAAAATCTTTTAGGTCTGTGTAAGCCTGATGGTAATGTTTACCAAAATCAGAGAATTAATGTCAAAGACTGTGTAAACAGTGCTACAAGTTTAAAACAAGCTTTTTTATTACAAATAATGAAACAAAAAATTCCATAATAAGCGAAAATTTAGACTTAATGCATAACAGAAACATTTCAAAAACATAGTTCAAATACTTGCTAGCAAAGATCTATCTAGGCCATCAAAACATGTTCAAGGTGTTTATTTAAAAAATATGTGACGGCACATCTCGACCAAGTGTCTGTTTGTAAGAGTAACTTGCAAGCAATGGACAGCTTCTTTTTGTCAAAGGCTGTGGATGTAACGCTGGCAGCCATAATTGGCTACACTGTAGAAGAAACTTGTGTTTGGGTCATTTCTGTAGCTACCTTAGAAGAAACAAAACAGGAAAGTTTCATGGGCATACACACTGCAATCCACAAAGTAAGTTTCACAGAAATCGACCTTGTCAAACTACCTTAAAACAAAAACGCTAAAGAATTTGGAAAAGAAATGTCATCCAGAAGATTGTGAACGAATTTCATAGTTACATGTACATACCAGTAAAAGCACGTTTTGTGAGATTTCTTTGCTATGCAACAGCATTGATCCACCATTTCTCCGATGGGCAGTTGTTTATCTTTCCCCAGTTCAAGTTTCAGCTTCCAAAAACAAACCAAATGCGATAAATCGTATTCTGAGCAATTCAGTATAGAAAGTGCCACCATCTTGTGGTTATTATGAAGTTTCAGAGGGTCACAAGTGAAGAAGGGAGTGCGCATCTAGCACCTCCAAACACCATCAAAAAAACACCCAGAAACATTCCAGAAACTTGCTTCCTCTGCTTGGGAACCTCTCCAATTAAGGGGGTACAATTAAGGGGTACCTTTTCACAACAAAATCTCAGGGGCAGAAAATTATGCAAATTATTTAGCTCATTATTCTGGTCACATTCGGGGGTTTTGTGAATGGAATTTTAACTGGAATGTTGACTGCAAGGGTAAGGTGAAAGAAAAAAGGGACAAAAGAAGGTTTCAGAATCTTTCAAGAAAAGAAATTCAAAAAATTATGAGAATTGAGAGGAAAAGCCGTGCCTGCCTGCCTGCCCACCTGCCCACAAGGCATCATGGGTGATAGAAAACTCAAAGACCAAAGGTACCGGGGGTTTTATTTTTATTTTTTTTTATTTAAACAATATTTACGAGCATACAAATCACAAAGAAACAAAATGCTGACAGGTAGCACAAATGTACACTTATTCTGTTACATGAAATCGGTTAGAGTCTAAGATAAATGTCTAAACTTGTAAGCAAAAATAAAGACTTGTTTTCATCATAAGAAAGAGATGGGCATCCAGACAAAAAAGCTGATACAATTGCTGTATCAGACATTTACAATGTAGGCCCACCTGTCAGCAAAAATCTGAGCAGCAGAGGAGAGCAGGTTATGACTTGAGGCAGCAAACAAAGGAAAAAATGCTTTACAGACTCTGATTTAAAACCACAGAAGCAGGCTGGTGATTCTTTACGTCCTATTTTAAATAAGTAATAATTGAGAGCACAAGCATCTAAACGGAGTCGTGTATGAATTATAGAAGAAAACCTATCAAGAGCAACTTCATAAAGAGATTTTTTTGCAGGAAATGAGAAGTTAAGAATAGAAGGGATTTCTTAAATACACTCAGGGAAAGAGTGCTCCGTACATCGATACTTATATTATTCCATAACCTTGTGGTAAATGGAGAAAATGATTTGTTAAAACGTTCAATGCGACTAGCAAAAAGAGTAAAATTTTTAAGATTTCTTTATGAATAACTCGTTGTCTCAGAGACTTGTACAGAAAGTAGGTTTTTAAGATAGTTAGGACAAAGGTTATTTACAATCTTGTAATAACGTATCACTTTATGAACAGCCCTTCTTGACCTCATTTCTTCCCAACCAAGTTCAAGCACAAGGCGATGCTTACTACATGTAGTTCCTTTAATAGCCCCGGGAAACAATTTTAGCAGCCTCGTACTGGACATGTTCGAGGAGATCACATTCGCTTTCGGTACATCCACCCCAAACCACATCCGCATACTCCATCACAGGGCGAACGAGAGATTTATAAAGCCTTTCGAGAGTGTTTCTCCTAAGTTTAAATTTTAAATCCTTTAACATATTCGCTCTCTTGCAAGCTCTCTCAAAATCGTCTTAATTAATATACCTTTGATAGCATATATACATTTTAAGCTATAAGAAACAAATTATATCACTTTTAAAAAAAATTGTCATTTTAGCCCCATGTTACACAAAAGTACACAGTGACTGTGCACCTCATCAGTTAAGGATTTGGGAGTGTGAGTACATGTATATATCACCTATCCTGTTCAGAACTTAACTCTTTTACTAATTTTGGAAATTATTCTATACTCTAGAGATGCTGTTTTCACCCATTCATCCCTGGAGCAGCCCCTATAGCTATCGATGAGTGAAATGGTAGATCACTCTCAGGATTGAAAGGGTTAAGGGGAAAATAGTTTTTGAGTGGTTATTGATGTTGTTAACCCATTCATCCTTGAAGCATCCCCCATTGATGAATGAAACCGTCTTGCTTTACTAAGATGCATGAAAATCTGCAAGTCTCATTTTCAGCATTAAAAGGGTTAATGTACAAATGTATGATTTTACAATACCAATTTTGGAAATTCTGTACCTTGGAGATACTATTTTAGTCTGTTAATTCATCCCTGGAGCAGGCCCCATTGACAAGTAGAATGGTGTCAAGGGATACATAGTTTTTGAGTGGTCTTTGATGTTGTTAACCCATTCGTCCCTGAAACGTCCCCCATTGACGAGTAAAATCATCTAGCGTATAACCTATAAGCCTCACTGTAAGGAGTGATGGATGGATGGATGGATTGCTGTGGGTCTTGCAACAACCTAGATGGGACTTATACAAAACATGGACCCTAGGTCCATGGGCCACCCCTGTGGACCCGGTCCATGGACTACCCTTGTGGACCAGTCCCTCATTTTGTAAACTCAATATGTTTTACAAGCAGAAAAATCTTTAGACAAAAAAGAGAAGTGATCCTGGCACTTATCTGGAAATTTGAAGCAGGAGTCCATGACTAGGAGCGAACAACTCCCATACTAAGCCTATGTCTCGGTGTTTTTACAGACCAGGAACCCATGTACTATCTATTTTTAGACTACTTTTTCTGCAAAAAGACAAGGCAATTGTGGTTTCGTGACGCTATGACGTCAAGTTAGTTTCTTGTGATTGGTCATCGGGATCCTGCAGGAGTCTCATTAGCGGGAAATTCAATCTAAAAATACATCGATTTAAGCAATAGCCTGTTATAGACAATTATACCACCTATTGGTGGCTCCAAAGGGCTTCGTCTATAAACAGCTTTTCAAATATAAGTTTATTACATTTATCGAATCCTTCACTGGAACAAATGAGCCTAACAAATTGACCTGCTCCCAACTGAGTAGCTTCAAAGCTCAGTTTTTGGCAGAGTGTTGCACCAGCATCACAGAGATCATGGGTTTGAATCCCATTGAAACTGCCTGAATTTTCCAGGTGGTTATAATTAGAGACAATTGCTTAAATTGTCCATCTAAGTGTGAAGATCACTTCCCTCTTTCATCTAAAGATTTTTGTGCTTGTAACTTTGCAAAATGAGGGGTGGTCCACAGGGGTAGTCCATGGACCAGGTCCATGAAGGGGTCCATGGACCGGGTCCATAGGGGTAGTCCATGGACCAGGTCCATGAAGGGGTCCATGGACCGGGTCCATAGGGGTGGTCCATGTTTTGTATACGTCCACCTAGATGCTAGTGTAATTGTATAAATAATAATAATTATTGTAACATCATTATAAGACAGTTATCTTTACAGGAACTGTGATTCGGAAGGTCTTTGATATTTTCAACACAGTAGATCAATATGGGTGATTTATATAATTGAATAGACTATGTACAGTGTACAGTATTAAATTTTATGACAAAGTGAGATATGTTTTTGCTTACACCTATTAACAACCACATGCAGAAACAGTAATAAATGGATGTGAGGCAATTTTGGGTTAAAACTACAAAATAGCCCGAAATTGCCTCACATACATGCTAGATTATATTGTAATGCAAATGAAAAAAACTAAACGTGAAAAGGGCTATTAAAACTATATGTCCTGTATGAAGTGTATGCAAGTATGCATAACGAAGAATTTACATGAAGTATCTGAAATTTAAACAGCAAGGTTGGGATGATTAATATTATGGAAGATCATTGTAGTGAAAAAGTTTGATATAATCATGAGGTACCAAGTTCTTTTTTCGTTTTTCACCTCTCACTTAGGGACACAGACAAGACAAGTCATGGATGCTTGAATGGTGGCTTTGAGATATATTACATGACAACATGATGATCATCAAAAGACTTGACAAGATGGTGATCGTTAATAGAATTTTTCAAAGCAATAGAAACATGATGATGGTGATGGTGTAAAGGTCAGCATGGAAGGTAAAGTGCAAGTAAACACAAAATATTGTGAGAGACTTTGGAGTGAAAATTAACTCTTTGATCAGAATGAAGTTTTATCCTTTTGGAGATGTAGTTTAGGTAGTGGGAGTGGCCGGTTAGCACATCTTGCTTTCGAACTCAAACTTGAAGTGGAACGTTATCATTCCTTAGAGAATGTTCATTTTTGCTTTTGTTAACAATTAATTTTACTAGTGCAAACATGCATGCCAGGGACGTGCAGTCAAATACTGGTAATCAAATTGGAACAAAAGTGAAATACATGGAGATGGAGCTGAGCTACATGTAATAGGATGATCTATACAAGTAAATAACTGTAATACCATTGGTTTTGCATTCTCATTAGTTGTGAAATAACTGAAAACCAAAGCTGCTGCCACATTAATTTCATTGATAAGAATCAAGGGATTTAAAAGGTAAAGGAATGACTGAGCAAAAATACTTCAAATTAAATTTAAATCACTCCATAATGTACATGTAATTAGTGCCATTTTTAAAACAGGAAAAGGGTGCTTTTGTTGTGGTTTAATGTCTTTCAGCTTGTTTAAATGTTTAAAACTAGCCAAAAATTTTTAAACTGGGTTGAATTTTTCAAACCAGTTAATAGTCATCAATTAACCACTGTTTGTAATTATGCGTGAAAGAAACTTGCAACTTGTGATTATTTCAAGGGCATTCAAGGTGTTCTAATCGAGAAAGGCACTTTTTTTTTTATCGTACGTATTGATCTTACGTGATTGGCATTGTATACAGCTGTAAATGTACATGTAGTGGGGGCACTTGTTAAGTTAAGGTATTAATTAAGGGAAGTAGATGGAGAGGTATAGGGGGAAGAGGAGGAAGTACTGAAAGGGAAGGGAAATGTGGATCAAAGAAAGACACAGGCCACTTGCTACGAAAACCACCAATCTGTGAAATGGGCCCAAATTACTGAGTCACTGCCCCGCCCACTTTTGTTAAACATTTTGATGAAATTCCTTTCCCACAGGCTTAAGGTGTGCTATAACAACCACAACAATGGAAAAACACGTTTTCAAAATTTATCTCTGTTTTCTTTGGCAATCGCAGAAAAATGTCCCACAAAGAAAACTGTGATGAAATCTTCCCCTTTTCTGATAATGTCTTGTATAATCTTCATTCTCAAGCCTCCTCCGAGAGCATTTCCACAATTATAGAGTCACTTACTTTGCTCCAAATTTGTTCATAGCCAATATAGAATCTAATAGATGATAAATGATTTTGCTTTGTTTTTTAAATCTTAGGTGGAAAGAAAGGGAAACTTTGTTTGCCTGTCCTGGAAGACTGTTATGGCATGCCCCCACAGCTCATTGACAAAGTCAAGCCACCAAAACTGAGTGGTCTTCAAAGGGTCAGCAAACCCTGGGGAAGTGTTGATCTGCCAATTGATATTTTGCTACTGACAGTGGAGGATTGTGAGTTCTTGAGTTGTTACTCGTTTCTGAGGCAACCTGTCAAAAGTTACAACATGGAAGTTGGTACGATATATTTTGGGTACATTGGCACTGATCAAAATCAGCTAATGGTTGCATTAAAGACATGTGCTAAAGGTTCTGTAGTCCCAGGGGGATCTTCAACAGCAATAAAAAATGCAGTCAGGGTCTTGAGGCCAAAGGCTGTATTTTTGGTGGGAACTTGCAGCGGTTTAAGCTCAGATAAAGTCAAACTAGGCGATGTAGTTGTATCTGCCAAGTTGACAACACCGGCTGGATTCAAAATTCCCGTGAGTTCACATCTTGGTGATCTTGTTAGAGATGCACCCTTTGGGTGGGTTGCTCCTTTGGAAAATCCAGATGAATTGGAAGTTAAAGTACATTGTGATGGTGATATTTTGAGCCAGGCAGAGTGGTGTAATGCTGATCTTCAAAAACATTATCCAGAAGCAATTGCTGTAGAGACAGAAGGGGAAGGTAATAGTTTTAATAACGAATGGAAATAAACCCTTAACTGATCTGTATTAAGATAAATCCATGAAAATTTATTAAATTCTTTTACCTCTCTAATCTATCTGTGAATGAAACGTAAATAGCTTTCCAAGGAAATATTATAAATATTATTATATTATTAGAAAGGTGATATCCAAGATTATTTTAGTGTGTTAATGAGGCAGCTTCCATTGAAATACATTATCTCCAAGGTTGAAGGTTTTCATTTTACTGTGTTTTTAGAATGGAAGAAATTGTCACTTTGAGGAATATATTTCTAAAACCCTGGTACATGTAGTTGTAGATAGTATACATAATTTATGAGAAGAACAGAATGGCTGTTAAGTGCAAGTTAACTGTTACAACTATATTATCTCAAAAGAAATCAAAGCCAGGAAGTTTTTACATTTGGTCTCTCCAGTCACTTCTGATAAACATGAAGCTGCTGTTCCAAGGATTGACTAGGAGGTATGAAGCAACAGAGAGTTGCTGGAAGATCTTTCCCTTAAACCTCTGATGTTAACTCCCTTTGTCCTTAACTTCAGGTGTTTTTGCTGCAGCCTATGATGAAAAAGTTGAGTGGGTAATAGTAAAAAGTGTGGCAAGTTTTGTTAATCAAACCCAGCCATCAAGTATTGAGTGGATGTCTTTTGCAAGCACCATGGCAGCATCTGTTGTAGCAAAAATGATCAGTGACCCTGCTGTTTTCAAAGATTGGCCACACTGTAACCAAGGTAAACTTCATGAACGGGAAATCCTACTCAACAATAGAGTTGTACCTGAAGTATCCTGACCTCTGCTATCTAGTCCTCTCCCATTTTTGAATTTTTTACTCAAGTCATCCAGTCTTTTTATTAATCTTAATTAGCTACATGGAAATACAATGTAGAGGGATGAGATTTTGCTTTAGAGGCATTACAAATTGCAAACTCCAAGTAAAATTGATGTATCTGTTGCAGGTCATTTTGTTCCTTAGGTTGATTTGCAACCAAACTAGGTCATTTTGTTTCAACCTACATGTAGGTAATTTTGTTTCAACCTAGGTTATTATGAACTGTCTAAAAAAGGGTTTCCCTTTTTTTGGGGGATGTAATTAAAAAAAATGGGGCCTGGATTTTTAGGAGGAATAAAAAAGAAAACACCTTTCTTCACCTTTCCCTTGCCTTCCGTTCTTCGTCCACTTACTGTCTCTCGCTCTCCTTCCCCCTTACTGTCCTTGCTTACTACCAACGGACTGTGCCTCTTACCCTAAACTTTCACAACATTCGATATGGCTCCATGGATTCAAACCCTTACACCATAGGACATCCGAGATTATTACTCTTCTGTATGAACCGCTAAGCCATCGAATCAGCAATTGAAGTTGTTAAGCTATTTCCAAGCCTCCACGACAACCGCCATTTCGCACATGCGCGTAAATGATATAAAGTGAGACTTAGAAAAATTAATAGTCAAATATTGTACAAAGTTTATTTACGTCGCTATGCAAAATACACCAGGAACAAGGCATCATTTCTAGTCATGATAACAAACCGATTTTCGCCGCAAACACAGTGTTCCCACGGTGAAAAAAAGATGGTGGCACGGGCAAATAGAACAACAAAAGATAACCTTTGCAGTTTAATCAAAGTAAAGAACTCGTCTCCGAACCACTGGTGTCATCATTTTGGAGAAACCGCTTGTAAAAAAAAACAACCATTCACAGAAAAAATTGGCAAAATGCTGTATGAAGTGGTTTTCAGAATCTCTCTGAGAAAAAAAATTAAAAAGCCACAAATGAGTGGACAAGTCACAGCTACATCACACGCAGAGCAGGAAAATGGTGAATAATTTGAAAAAGTGGCAGGATGAGCCTGACATTAAAGGAGAGCGGTGTCTGACAATTGCCAACTGCAGACCGCGGACTGCAGACTAACCCTGAATCACAGTTATTGAATGCTAACCGCTCAAAAATGGGTCCTGAGGCATAAAATACTGTTTATCGGCACTGTTTGAAATGGGTGTTTACCTTAAATACTGCATATCAGCACTATTTGCAGGCAGCCAGCAGTTATCATACACCAGAAAGGGAAGAAGAAAAAGAAGAAGTTCGAACTTCAGGATTATGTGGCGCTGAAAATTATTAAAATGGAAAAGGAAACGCCCCTTCATCCAAATGTGCTAGTTGCTCAAATTGAAGAACTTGAAGGGGACTGTGCCAAAATAATCACAAAATTTGGATTTATCACTACAAGCAGACACAGCAAAATTGAAAAAAAGTAACATTTTATTTCATTTAATTCAAAAGAAATACAGTAACACTTACAGTCCAAGAGCCAACAAAATGGCTTCTAATCAGTAGATTATGAAACCCTTTTTCCTGACTTTTCAGTTTTGTTTTTACTTGCCTTTGATTATTACGAATTCAAAGGAAGCAAATTTTAAAGATAGAAGAAATATGATATATGATATATATATATATATATATATATTATATATATACAAGTTAAGAAGGTCTCTCGAGCCAACAGTGCATCCCTGCCCCCAGGAGGATCACCAAAGGGACCAACACTCAGGGTCTTAAAATAACTGAGGAGAAAGTGCTGCCTTTGTAAATACATCTGCAAATGGTTAGACTTTCAAGTCTTCTCGGATAAGGACTATAAACTGTAGGCCCCGTCTCACAAATATCTTCCATGTTCATTTGTTCCCTGTGGGACGTTAAAGAACCCACACACTATTTGAGAAGAGTAGGGGATGAAGTTCCCGGTGTTGGGGCTGTCCTCTGTGAGTATAAGGGTGGGTGGGTATAGCAGGTCCACATCAGCTGAATAGCTGCCAAAACTTCAACCTGCTCAAACAAATAAATAACAAACAAATAACAAACAAACAAAATTTTTGGAATGTAAGATCGGAAGCATGCGCAGTCGAATGTGGTGTTATCATGTCTGTAATCCGGGGTATTGATACCTGTGATGACGTCACCTGCACGTGGAAGGGAATCTTACAACCTCCCAGCCTTCGAGTCGAGTACTTTTCCAATGGGACGTCATTGATCATCATTCAACCGTATGGTACATGTTCAGTATTTGAACCTCTTACATTTGACCACCGAGTCAAATTTTTCTTCAATGTCTTCAACCGTTGACCGAAGAGAAAATAACTTCTCGAGCTAGACCCCTTTGTTTATAAAGTAGTAACGCCTGCCACACAGGCTAAAGATATGCACACCTTTCTTCGCTCTTTTAACACTTTCACGCACATTTCCGGTACCCTCTTGCTTCAAAAATTTGCAGCTGTTTAAAAAAAAAAGTACCAGTCACTGCTCCCAGTTTCCACGCCAGCACACACTTTCACACTGAAACTCCTAGTTTTACCTTAAGACATATGAGCATGTACATAATAAAGTAGAGTCTTGTGTCGAAATCTTGCCATAATTTAATCTGTACAGTGAAAGAAGTCAACTCTCTTTCTTTGAACTTTTCTCATGTCTAGTCCAGTTCACCCATCTTAATTGTTAAGAGACTGTAGAGTTCTCAAGGAAGAGATTATAATTATAGTTACTGTAAAGTACCTTTCCCGCCAGCCTTTTTCAGTGTTTGTATTAGTGTGCCCTTTATTAAAATTTGCTCTTTTATTCAGTTGATTGATTAATTAATCCATGAATTTGTTTTGATTAAGGCATCCTGACAAAGAGGCTTAAAACAGATGAAGGCAGCAGCAAAGATACACTAAAAGAGACACATGGTAAGTTGATGCATGTTATTGACTTATTGAATGGTAGGGGATGTAGCAAGTACCGTTTTCTTTTTTTTCCTGCAAAGGTACAGTGTATTTTCAAAGTTCGCTTAGTAACTGTGTCTTTTATTCCTAAAGAAATGTCCAAGCATTTGAAGGAGAAGTTCAGTGAAATGGAAGGTAGGCGGACACATGTAAATGGCTGGTATTTCATGATTATAGCATGTATTTCATGGTATTTTATGATTATAGCCAACTCGGCGCTACGCGCCTCATTGGCTATCTATCATCTCATATCCAATGCGCGCTTATAGAATAATTGTTAAACATGCGCACGGCCGTGCGTATATAACATGACGTGTGCAGCTTCCAAAGTTTTCTTTGAGTTTTGCAAGTTCCCTTGTAGTTGGCAGTGAAAGAAGTGAAAAGAAGTACACAGAGAGGACCAGCCAAAATTAGAGCTGGGGGCAATGAAACCGAAGCACAACGGGCACGTTCAACACACAAAAAAAAATGCACAAAATTGTATTTGAAAGGCACTCATGAACAAGAACGAAAACGGCTTAAGTTGGTCTGTGGCAACTTTCAAAAGTAGAAATTCTTGTTTTTATCGTTGTTTTGTATAATTTCATTTGTTCAACCTGCCAAAAACAAGTTAACGACAAAAACAACAAAGTCGGAAAAGCACGGAAAATATTAAATCCGAATTTCATTAAAAAAGTTACAGCTACACTGAAACATGGTTGAAAACATTAATCACGCTTTACCTACATGTATAAACTTAACGGTATTACCGGGTCTTTTTCTGAATTTAGCTTGGTGCAGTGCGAAGAAATGCAAGTTTCCCGGAGTCCGTCTTCAGCAACTGCACTATACATGGCAAAGTGAACTCAGCATCGTTCTCAACAATCCAAAAGATTTGTTTACTTGGGCATTTTGACTTTGTTTGTTGACATTTATCGAGTGCTTTGACTTTGTTTGTCAAAGTTTTCTTTAACTGAATAAGCAAATCCTTTCAACATTTAGTTAAATGAATCGTTCTTGCTCAACTTTTTCTCAACTTACATGTACTTGTGGCGTGATTTTAACCAGTCAATAGGTTCGTTTCTTTTCCCTCACCGTGAGTTGTGAGAACTTTAAAGTCAATATCAAATAAAACATGTTTTATCGCTCAAGTTGTTGTTGCCATGTTACAAAAGAATTGGTTCATGCTTTTAGCTGTGCATATATCGAGTTATGGATGCACTTGGGAGTTTGCTAAGCACTCGAGACGCTAGAGTCGCACTCGGCTGCGGCTCCTGCGTGCATCCATAACTCGATAATTATACGCACGCTAAGCATGAACCAATTCTTAAGCGAAACCAATTCTTGGATTTCACATGACGTCACATCCGCCATGTTGGTGTCCCGATCCAATCCTCCGGGAATTGAAAGCTATTATTATGCTAACGTCTTCTTTTGTTTTCGTTGAAAAAACATGGCTGTTGATCACGTGAGTGAAACCCAAGAATTGTGCTATCCAATGGATAGTGATTTATCCGGTGGATAGCGCTATCCACCTTTTGAACAACTGGGGCCTGGTTTGTTCGTAGCGCCTCATCTTGTGCTTCAGTAAGGAGTCCTACGGTTTCTTTCTTGAAGGTACCTCTTGTTAGCAAATCCTATGATTCTCAGTTGATCTTTCACCTTTTTGCATCCCCTTGATGAACTGTTTTGTGGAATGCCTTATTCCTCTACTTGGTTAGATGCCTTTCCATTCTTACCTTTTAATTGCTTTGTCTAGACTTGATTCGATATTCTTTCAGCTTTATAACAGCCCCCAGCAACCTCTCACTGAAAGCAAATACGCTCTTAAATAAGCTCCCAGTTTCAATGCTAACATACATGTAGTCATCAACAGTCAACAAGCCTCTCCCACCATCTGGTCTTTTGAGAATTACTATAACCTATAAGATTTGCCTGTGGATGAAATGCTCGGTAAATAGTTAACAGCTTTATTGTTTTCTCGTCCAGTGTCCTGAGATCCTCTTTGGTCTAGTTGATAATACCTTGCACCTATAGTCCTCGGGAGGTATTACACATGCCCTAAACCCTCCGTAGTTGGTAGTTATGTCTTACACTGTACATAATAGACCATTTTGTTCATGTCCATTGACAGTCACAAAAAAAATTTTGAAAGAAAAGCTTTCAACACAGTAATTGACATTTTAAAACACAGGAGTGTATATATGCATAACCAAGTATGTTTCGAAGGTTTGTAATAAGAAACTTCTACTTTTACATTTCGAACTAAATTTACAACCCGAATACCATAGAAATCGACAAACTATCACGATGAATACAAACAGAGAGAGAGAGAGAGAGAGAGAGAGAGATTGCTAATTACTGAACGACATGTACAAGGCTTTATACTGTCTGTCTTTACTATAGCCTATTGTCGTTTGTCCCAGCGGACCCTAATTGGAAGGTGATGAAAATATAAACATGCTTTTTGTGGTAGCTAGTGCACTTTAAGTTGTAAGAGTGCCTGTGGTACCAAAAACACGCAGCGCGTGCATAAATCACTAAAGTAAACAGGTCTGTTGGAAGCGTGCTTGCGTTTCAATAAAACCCATCCAGATACTAACCCCGCTGGATAGCATTAACTTCAGTGAACTTTTGTCTACTTTTTACCAGTGAATGTTAAGTATCGTGAATTCTGGATTCTGAATTCCCGAGTCCAGATTGCCGATTCTATATTTCAGATTTATTTTTCTGGTTTATGGGGTTTGGTGTTGCCCGTGTATCGTAGAATTCACCAATCCCTTTATTTTTAGCCACAGTGCACTGGTAGCTCAGTTGCTTGAGCATCGGTTTGTCATTCAGGAGGTCGCAGATTCGAACCCTGGCCAGATCAACACTCAGGATGTTAAAGTAACTGAGGAGAAAGTGCTGCCTTTGTAATTTCATCTACAAATGGTTAGACTTTCAAGTCTTCTTGGATAAGGACTATAAACCGTAGGCCCCATCTCACAAATATCTTCTATGTTCATAAGTTTCCTGTGGGACGTTAAAGAACCCACACACTATTCGAAAAAAGTAGGAAATGGAGGCCCCACTGTTATGGCTGTCCTGTTCTCTCCAGCAGAAGTGGCCGGCTTGGCAGTGACGTCTCTAAAGAGGCTTTCGGTGTATGAGGCCACCTAAGCATAAACAGCCATAAGTGAAAAGGGGACTTTGCCTAGTGCTGGAACATGTAGACATGTAGATAAAATTCTACAAAGGTGGCAATGAACACGAAGTTGGTAATTACCAGCCAATATCATATACTTTCCATCTTTAATCAAATTTTTGAAAAATTAGTGTACCACCGTCTTAATGCCTTTATTTACAGCAATGATATCCTGTTTAAATCACAGTATGCTTTTCAGAAAAAGCATTCAACACAGCATGCTATTCTTGACATCCGAGTCGTTAATGCCATTCAAAGTAACACGAACCAAAAGTTATTCACTGGTGGAATCTTCAAAGATTTAAAAGAAGCTTTTGATACTGTCGATCATGCAATCCTGCTCCAGAAAGTTAATCACTATAGTATTAGGGGTACCGTACTGTATATGATAGGTTTTCATATATATCTTCTTGGATGTTCACAAGTCACTGAACTGGATTCCAATCTATCCAGCTCTGTGTTGGGTCCATTAGTGTTTCTGATCTACATTAATGAAATATTTAATAATTCATCAAAGCTTGTGTTCTTTCTTTTTCCTGATGACACTACTTAAATAATTGTCGTATGCTGACAAAAATTTAAAATCTCCTGAGACAACTGTTGACAGACTAAAAGTGTCGGATTAGCTCAATGCTCATAAGCTTTCACTTGTATTATAAAGACAAATCATATTATCTTCCGGCCATATCAATGTAATACACATCACTCTCCGACTGTTGATATTCATATGATTGATAAGAAAACCCAGCTTCCTACTCTTGTTGAAAGTAAAACCTATGTAAAGTTTCTCAGAGTTTTGCTAGACAGTAAGCTGAGTTGGAAATCTCAAATTGACAGTATATAACGCGCTGAAAATTAGTAGAATAATTTTCGTTGGAATGGTTCCTAGTCTCAGACACTTCATCCCTCTTCTGATTCTTTTAACTATACTGTGTATCGATCTCTGACAAGGGTTTCATGAAGGTTTGAAGCAGGGGGTCGTTTGGGTTTAACACCCGGGCAAAGTATTGGGAAGGCTGCAGGGCCTTCCCTCCTAGTGGGGTCTGGGGCATGTTCCCCCAGAAAAGGGTGAAATTCTTAAGTTGCAGAAATGTGTTTTCCTGCATTCTGAAGCCCAAAGCCATGTTCGTCGACCACAGAAAAATTTTTTCTGTTGTTGAAGAGGATTCCTTTGAGCTTTATAATGCAGAAAAACACAGACAATTTCATGATTTGATATTAATATCCACAAGAAAATTAGTTCATGAATGTGACACAAAAAAAATCATCTTGGCCTTTTCTTAGCTAGAGGCAATTTGGCTCGTGAAGAGAAATAATCAGCGATCGACCGCGGTTTTTTCTGGGCTCCCATTGCAAAACATGCAACATTGGGACATTTCAGGTGGGCTTTTATGGAGCGATTCGTTCTGAGTTGAGTTGAGTTGAGTTGAACTCATCTTATGAAATTGTGACATTTTGACAACAGAAGACAGATCAAGTAAAGGAGAAAACTGTATTTTTTAAATCAGTCTTTGTATTAAAAAAACCCCAGTCCGTTGAGATGTTGAAAGCAGCCGGGCAAAGTCATGTCCACAGCCGGTTAGTTTTCCCGGTTCCCGGCCCTTAATGAAACCCCTCCTCTGACCTTACCTTTCCTTTCCTATGGTTTGCTGCGTGGGGGCAAGCTGCCAAAACCCATTTAAACAAATAATAATCTTACAATAATTTGCTCTACTTTTAATGTAATTTTGTGAGCCAAAGAACCCATCTGCTGTCCCTTCTTTATTTCTTCTTCACATGAATCAACATAAAACCAGATTTTCCTCCTCTGGTAACTTTTATGTCAAAACCTCAAGACTAAATCACAGTCAAGGGTCTTTTACGACGTAAGGTGCTTAACCTTGGAACTCACTCCAGAATGAAGTCTGTAAATTATCAAAGCACGCATTTAAAAAACGCATTGCTTGTTATTTTCAATAATAGAGGATGAGGATGACTATGTCGAAGCGTCCATTTATTAATGAAAACTCAATATTTAACCTCAAATTTTCTACTTTTCTCAGTATGCATTAGTACTAGCTCTGTGAGTTCTTATCATTTCCTGAAAAGTTCCCAATTTATAAATGTTTTTTCGGTTTCTATCACTACACCTAGTATTTGTTTCGTTTAAGTTGTAAAATCATTGTGTCTTTGTATTTGCAATTTTCTATTTTCAGATAGCCTGTAGTTTATTCACTTTTTAGTTTATTTAAAATATTCTGTGTCAATGTATTTAATATTATGACTGCTGTGCCTCTGTAGTTCCGCCCGCCTCTATTAGCTTTTGCTACTTGCGGGCAGAACTGCACTTTAATTTATGATAAATTATGAATACATTTGACTTGAATTATCCTCTATCCCGTATTCAAAACAGAGCTTGTGCCTGTCTCGCCATGTATTTTCATCCAGCATCCCACCCTAAAAATGTTTCTTATCCCCTATTCCACCTCGATTTTAAGCCTAATCCTACATCCCACCAAACCAATGTTGGGCACTCTCATCCCGCATGGTTGCTGGAGTACTATAGAAACATAGTAGACCCAGGATCGTTGTTTGCAAATCCTGAATTTTAATATGATGTTGTATTGATCTTTGGAAGTCTATCCCACAGTACAGCTGTACCTCAAAGATCTGAATGTGTACGCCTTTTCTAAAAGTATCAAACATTACTTACTCTCTAAGCAATACTCAAAATAACTGGTCTCTTGAAATTAAGCATTATCTCTATCTCGCTCTGTATACAACATTCTTTTCTTTCCTAGAATTTGTCCGCCATACCTCTAGACTATATTTTATTTTACAACAATTATTATTTTTAACCATGTTCTATGTTTCCTAGCTTCTTCTGTTTCCTCGCCTGTATCAAATGTAACATCAATAGGTAACATGGGGGCCAACTAGGAAACTGAATGGTTTATTTGGCTACCATGCTCAAGCACTTTTACTCAATACAAAGGGAAACATCATCGGCAACTATAAACGTTTGTAACTAAATTAAGTCACCACGTCAAGAGGAAATAAATTGTATTGTATTGTAATGTATTGTATATAGATTCACTACTCACTTTCATTCAAGTTTGCGTTTTTGAGAGGAGCATGGCACCGTTAAATTTAAAATAAAGTATATATCTAGAGCTGCATTCAGTTGAATAAAAGATTGTTTTAATGCTCACTAATTCACTCAATTTTCAATTTTCTTCCCAAAGAAAATCAAGAAAGAACCAACATTGAGCTTGGAGAAGTGAAAGGTATTTTTTATTGTATCCATATTCAGGACAAGAGTAGATCGAAATTGACTACGGTTTCACCAAAACCAAAAAAAAAAAAAATGGTTTTTGCTTTTCTAGACCTTTGCATTCTTAAAACATTTGATGGTACAGTGATGCATTACATCCATGAAACCAAAAAAGTAACCAAGGAAAAGAAAACGTAACAATAGAAATCATTTGTCATTCGCCCCACACCGAGTGCATACAGAATTGGTGGACGTATCCACAAACTTAACCGCAATATGACAGCTATGTAATGTTAGCGGTGCCAGAACAAGACTTGATGACAACTATAATGTGATGTATTTGTTGGTTCGTATCCAAACTGAATACTCACTTCACGATCCGTCAAGGTCGCAGTCCTTCTTTAGCTTTCTTTGCATGACGTCATGACTCTTGCATATCATTAGGGAGCTGTAGTAACGACAACGGCGACGGCAACGAGAACGTCACAAATAAGCATTTTTAATGTGAAAAAACAAATTTGAAAAAACAATAGCTTTGCACGCCCTGCACGTGCATTTTTCATTTTTGTCCATTTGTGTGCCGTCGTCAGCAAAACAACAACGTGAAAGAAGCAAATTTGAGGTTTTATGGACGACGTCAGCACTTGGAGATAAATTTTCATTTTTTTTCCCTTAAATCACAGTTAATCGAGGGACTGGTTATGATACTTGAAAACCTTCAAAGGCGAGAACAATTTTGTCGCAATCGATGTTGAATTGACAGTGACAGTGCACAATCTTTTGTTAACGCTTCACACGCGGGCTCGCAAATTTGTTGCGCATAATTTAATCGAAAATTTTGAAGCCAATTTATTAAATTAAAGTTAATGTGACAACCATGACCTCACTATTAGTTAGTTGTAAATTAGCCGCGGCTTACCAAGCCTTTCATACCCTTCTTAAAAGTTGATTAGCAAATATCCGTTATAGTTTCGTTATAGTTAACGAATTATTTTAATATGGACTCATGCCGTGTTGGCATGTCAATGACACTTTTCTCCGATGTCAGGGGTTAAAATCCCGCCGGTAAAAATAATTCCCTAGTTAATCATGTCACATAAAATCTGGGTGGGGATGAAGTGTTCCCATGGGGGTCACCCTTTGCCCCATAGACTCACCGTGCTAGGGTTGCGTGCCTTCTGATCGAGCACGGTTACCATAGAAACCAAGGGGCGAAACCCTAGATAGGATAAGGACCTCTCAGGTGAGGGATTGTAACCCTCTAGAGAGTATTGTGGTCTTGGGGATTGTAACCCCTTGGCGAGGATTGTAACCTCGCATTGCCAACTTGTTCTCATGGCCTTGGGGATTGTAACCCCTTGGAGAGGATCGCGACCTCTCTTTGCCGGGCAACTTAGTTATCCTGCCTTTTCACGACCTGCTAATGGAGTGCTTCATCTCCTGCCCCATTACCCCACAAATTGTTGTCTGTCTCACTTGCTGCCATGGGTTGGGAACATTAATTGGTTATCTTCTTGAGCGAAGGTTTGTTTTGTGCACATGAAAC
>OX421451.1:5581232-5586232 GCA_949126865.1 Montipora capitata
ACCGATGCCAAAAATTTCATTGAGAGATATTTCAGAGAAGGGGAGGAAGATTTGGCACAAAAGCTCTTGGACAAGCTGGACTCTGACAAAACCCTACAAGACCTTACAGCAAATCCGTTAAACGCTGCTCTTCTCTGCCTCCTCTGTGAAGACTTTGGAGGAAACTTACCTGAAAGTAGAACTCTGGTTTACCTTGAAATAGTCGAATGCGTGCTGAGAAGGTACAGGCTAAAGATGAAATTACTAAAAACAGACCAAGACCTCGTAACATTATACCACGTTGAATTGAAGCAACTTGGCCGTATCGCCATGGAGGGTTTGGAGAACGATAGCATGTATTTTGACCAGAGCGCATTTCAGGGTTTCTCAAGCGATTTTCAATCTGGCCTCGGATTTTTGTCAGTGGAGGCTGGACGAAGTAAGCGAAGACCGGGTCGAAGGTATAGCTTCCTGCACAAGAGCTTTCAGGAATTCTTCGCAGCACATTATCTCTGTTGTCAGCTTCTTGATGAGGAAATATCTGTTGATAGCTTAGTTGCTGACCTCAGATATTTTAATGAGTTCCAGCAGGTGCTGATGTTTACGATTGGTATGTTGGCTCAAAAGTGCGAAGCAGCAGTCAAGGTACTTATCGCTGATATAGCTACTCAAGTCAACCTAAACCATTGTAGTCTTGAGGTTGCATTGGCTTGTATAAATGAATGCAAGAGAGGGGAGAATACTTTTGACAAAGAAATGGCACAGTTCTTTGGCTCACATCTTCAACTTAAGGTGGCTCATTGCTACGGGTAAGGTTACAGTAAAAGTAATGATTTTAAGTCAGCAGTTTTATTTTAAGATTGATTTTCAATCCACATTAGCGCTTTCCCAATAATTCACCTTGAACTTGTGATTCTATTGTACTGGCATAGCTGACCCACGAAATTGCATTGCAGATCTTATTCTATGAACTGTAAGAGAACATAATGTAAGCATAATGTAGTAATGAAAAAACAAATAATAATAGCGTTGATTTGATTCGGCAATGACAGCATGAGCAATATGCTTTTTCTTCAGAAAAAAACTAAAAGTTAGATTCTTGTGAGTTCTTTAAATACTAAGAATGTGTGTGAAAATCTCGTTGCATGCAATTAAAAACACTGCAATGTGGAACGTAGAGGGTACTCAATTAGGTACTAAATAGTTTTGCTTTGATTGAGTCAGATTGAGTGTTCAGCTGAGGTTTCTTTTCTTGGATAAAAAGCATTTCGTAAACTAAGCATTCAAATTTCCCACGGCATTTCTTAAGAATGGTAAATTGTTCCTGAAGATCTTTGTTTTTCTGATTGTGGGCGTCTCGCAGGTGTTTTCCAATAGCAGAGTGCTTGTGTTCCTCAATGCGTTGGAAAAGGTGTCGGCAGGTATAACCAACATAATCCGCATCACACAGATCACATTTGAATTTATAGACAACGCATTGTTGATTTATTAACGGTGGTTTGGCCTCTGTTACTTTGATGTCGTCGGCAATTTTCTTGCTCGTAAACACTGGGCGCAGATCGCTGCTTATTTTCTTTCCAAGATCGGACAGCTGTCTTCGTACAACGTGGGCTGATCTTTGATCCTTGAACGGCAGAATAATTCGAACGGGCGCATTTGCTGGACATCGCCAACTTGCGGTTGATTTCGCAAGTTGGAATCTGATTTTCAGATTCTTGCGAACATGGCCTTCACTCGGAATTGGTTCAATGAGACACACAGCCTTAGCATCACCCAGGATGACCTTGTTCAGCTTCTACGAGTGGCTACAAAACATCAACTGTTTCATTTCAAGGGCAGTCTCTATGAACAAATTGATGGAGTAGCGATGGGGTTACCCCTAGGGCCACTCATGGCGAACACATTTATGTGTTCAATCGAGGAGGAACTAGGAAGCGAGAATAAGTTACCTTCTTTTTATAAGAGATACGTGGATGACACCTTAGCCGCGGTAAAAGATATTGCAACTGCTACGGCTTTCTTGACAACATTAAACGAAGCACACCCGGCAATCAGCTTCACGATGGAAGTTGCAAACAACAACAACCTACCTTTCATCGGAATGGAACTCATTTAAGATTGGGAAACAGCTGAAAACATGTGTCTACAGGAAAACAACAAATAAAGGCCTACTTCTCCACTATCAAAGCCATGTTGATGCCCGTTACAAACGATCCCTTCTAATAACCATGTTGAACCGAGCCCACTGTCTATCATCCTCACCTGATCTATTTACTGAAGAATGTGACAACTTGAAAGGGATCTTCTTAAAACTGAAGTACCCAGAGAACCTTATTAATTCCACAACAACTAGATTCATTGAGTCGCGGAATCAACCGCAAGTTGGCGATGTTCAAGCAAATGCGCCCGTTCGAATTATTCTGCCGTTCAAGGATCAAAGATCAGCCCACGTTGTACGAAGACAGCTGTCCGATCTTGGAAAGAAAATAAGCAGCGATCTGCGCCCAGTGTTTACGAGCAAGAAAATTGCCGACGACATCAAAGTAACAGAGGCCAAACCACCGTTAATAAATCAACAATGCGTTGTCTATAAATTCAAATGTGATCTGTGTGATGCGGATTATGTTGGCTATACTTGCCGACACCTTTTCCAACGCATTGAGGAACACAAGCACTCTGCTATTGGAAAACACCTGCGAGACGCCCACAATCAGAAGAACAAAGATCTTCAGGAACAATTTACCATTCTTAAGAAATGCCGTGGGAAATTTGAATGCTTAGTCTACGAAATGCTTTTTATCCAAGAAAAGAAACCTCAGCTGAACACTCAATCTGACTCAATCAAAGCAAAACTATTTAGTACCTAATTGTTGCCCTCTACGTTCCACATTGCAGTGTTTTTAATTACATGCAACGAGATTTTCACACACATTCTTAGTATTTAAAGAACTCACAAGAATCTGACTTTTAGTTTTTAGTTTTTACGAATTTGAAAATGATGAACGAATCATCGAAACGTCATTCAAAATTATTATCACTAATTTTTACTCTTAATAATAATAATAATAATAATAATAATAATAATAATAATAATAATAATATGGCGGCAAGTAGTGCGGACGTGGCTTTTTAGTTCCCTCTAAGAAGTTTCGCCAAACGAAAAGCAAGCCAAGTCCAGAGCACTAAGCTAATTAAGAAAGTATCACTAGATGCTGAGCAATTCGTGAGATTTATTCGAACGTACTAGTGTCACTGGACGGGAAATAGTTTGATCTCGTCGTTTATTATTTTTCTGTTTGACAACGGATTGACAAGATGGCGGCTACAAGAGCTGAAAGATCTACTTCAGGAAGACAAATGGACGGACAGAATGTGTCGGGATGTGTTGGTGAGTAAAACCAGGGCCGTGGAGCTGACTAATTCGGAAAACCCGCCGCGTCTTGATAGTGGAAGGAAGAAGGGCTACATGTATGTGATGAAGGAGTTGTGGGACGACTTAGGTTACGGAGAGCTCGGTCTAACTGCACAGAACTTGCGTGATCAAGCTGCAAGGTTGGAAAAATCTCTTGGCAGCGTTAAGGGAACGATGGACAGGCAGATTGGGAGAGGAAATGATACGCGGATCGAGAATAAAGAAGAAAGTAAAACTGAGAAGAATTTATGCAATGGCGATCGAAGTCAAGAAGTGGTTGAGGGGACTGATTTGCATACCGCGTCAGATTGTGTGTTGAACGAAACAGAAAGCGTGCTGTTGGACTCAGCTAATTGCATCCTTTTGTCTGTCAGTGACAACACTGGCGATTTTGTGAAACGAAGCGTGGACACCCGAACAAAAGAAAAACCGACAAAAACTGATTTGAGAAACATCAACACCGTAATTGAAGTACTGATGAGCCGGAACAAACAGGTGTCCCCTAATGAGAATCCGTTCGAGTATTTATGGCTCGTTGATTGCGTATTGTACTCAGTAGTTGCTGCTTTTCTTTTGTTAAAAGGGTGGAAGAAAGAAACGCCTGGGCAATCAGATTGTGCGCGAAACAAACCAACCGCGAAATGGAAAGGTGTGCATGAAGAGAAAGTCATGGAAACTCGGAAGAAAATATCTATTGCAAAGGCGGAAATGGAGAGAATAAAAGTGAACCGCAAGCTAACGAAGAGAGGTAGAAAGAACCGGGAACTTTTAAAGATGGAATGTAAAACGCTCTCTGTCGGAGAGTTGGTTAATTACATGGAAAGAAATAAGGCCGTGCTACGGAAGTTGAAGAAGGGATTTGTTAGGAGAAAGAAAGTGGAGGAATCAAGGTCTTTTAACCGAACTTATCAAGTGGATCCTAGCAGAGTTTATAAGGGGTCAAGGGACTGACCGCCCGGTGTATGAGAGCATGGAGGATGTTGATAAAGGATCAAACACTGATGAATTGCTTGACAACATTGAAGAGGCCAGCGGATTTTGGAAAGAGTTGTGGGAAACCCCGGGTTCAGGAAACGCCTCTGCCAGCTGGCTAGAGGAGATGAAGGATGTGATCAGGGAGCATGTGCCACCCCCGGCCGAGGAGGAATGGGATCTAGAGATTGATGAGGTAGTGAAAACAGTGAAAAAGAAAAAGAACTGGAGTGCCCCGGGGCTGGATAAGATATCTAATTATTGGTGGAAACATGCTGAGGCCCTCCACCACGGAGTGATGCTCTGCTTCAAATATATCTCTAAGCTGCAAGGTGATTTTCCCGCGTGGTTTACTGGAGGAAAGACTACACTGATCCCCAAACCTGGAGTGGTATCCAGCGGTAACCAAAGACCAATAACATGCCTGAACACAGTTTATAAATGGTTCACCGCTTGTTTGTTAAGACCTATGGATCAGCACTTGGATGTGTACGGACTGATGGAGGCGGAGCAGCGAGGGGCGAAGGAAGGATGCAGTGGCACCACGGACAATTTGCTTATTGACCGGATGGTTACCCAGGATTGTCACCGTGGGAGAAGAAACCTCAGGATGGCATGGGTTGACGTGACCAAAGCC
>OX421451.1:5593732-5596232 GCA_949126865.1 Montipora capitata
GCTTCCAGGGTGTCCAGTTCCTATTTTTTCCTATTTTTTCCTATTTTTTGAGCCCATTCCTATTTTCTCCTATTTTTTAACCAAAACTTCCTATTTTTCCTATTTTTTAGCTGGTGAAGCCAAATTTGTAATAAAATTGAAAATGGAATTATAGTTGAATGTGTTTTATAGTGAGATTTATCATAAAGCAAGTAGTATGTTGATTCTGCTGTTCTAATATTAGTAAAAGTAATAGCCACATTTTTTCTTTCTATGACCTCTATTACCTATTAGAGTTCTGTTAAGAACTTTATTACATTGTTACTTTTGGTATAATTTTCTAGTGCACCTACATGTATTGTATGTAGGTGCACTAGAAGGCTTTAGCCCAGATCAACCCAGATCGTAGAAAGTCTGTATATCTTGGCATCCGCACATTTTATAGCACATCCGTTACATATCTACAGTCTCATCTCCCTCTTCAGAACACTCTCTTAAAAGCACTAGGATGTCTCAATCCTGTTAAGAGAGAAAAGGCAAGTAGTGTGAAGGCAATTGCAAGACTGGCTAAAAAATTGCAGCCTCAGTTGGATATCAGCATTGTTCAAGATGAGTGGCGATTTTATGCTGTCGATGAAGATGTTGAGCAGTTACACAAAGAGAAACGCGTTGACCATTTTTGGCAAGAAGTATAGACCGTATTCATAAATGGCGGCCAATTTATAATTCTTTTGTCGAATTGCAAATTAGCCTACCAAGCCTCATTTTAGAGCAAGAATTCTTTTCAATTCACTGTATGGTATCGAGGCTTGGTAGGCTAATATGCACTTCGACAAAAGAATTATAAATTGGCCGCCATTTATGAATACGGTCTATTCAATCTCAAGTCTCTTAATGGGACCGAGCCTCGATATGTCTGTCGCTCTTCCAAAAGTAGTAAAATCAGGTCTTATTCTTGCGCAAACAAATGCTGAGTCAGAATGAAGTCTGTCAGTAAATGCCCGCATTGTGACGCAAGAAAGGACACTTCTTGGAGAGAGGACCATTGTTGGCCTTAGATCTGTGAAAGATGCTGTGAAGTTTTATGATCCTGAAAACCTGAGACGGGAAAAAATTGCCCTGACAGATGGTCTTCTAACTGCTGTGCGATCTGCGCACATGCATCATAGACAGCGGCTCGATGAAGAAAAAGCCGAGAAAAAGAGAAAGGAGGCGGATGAGAAATTGAAAGCTGAAGAGGAAGAACGAAGGAAAAGAGACCAGGAGAAGTTAAGAAAAGAGACAAGATCGTTGAGAGATAAAGGAGAGAGGCTAGACAAGAAGGAGCAGGAGGCAATGGATGAAATGCAAACGGCTGATGAGCTACTGTCAGAGGGCACAAGTAAGTTGCAGGCTGCTCTATCTCCAGGTTCCAAGGTTGATTCACAAGGTGCAAAAGTTGCATGTCTCATGATTGAAACGGCCAAATCGAATCAGGCAAAGGCAAAGAGGACGCTTGAAGCAGTAAGGGAGAAGCAAAAGGAGGTTAACACAAAGAATCAGAAGTTGCTGGAGAAAGCTCTACCAGTGGATGTTTCTGCTGTACCATCAAAGAAAAGAAAGTCAAAGTAAATGTAAACTGTCATTTTACACCTCCAAGCAGGTGCTCTGCCAGCTCAGTAAAGACTAAAATGATGTTGTGTTAGCAATCATCTGCTGGATTAATGTTGAAGTTATGAACATAATGAAAAGCCAACTTTGTTTCTGAACAAAAGTGAAGGTGAAGCAGTTCAGTTACTTTAAAACTAGGGAAATCAAAGTAAATAAAGTTATGTTGTACAGATTCGTTGATAGTGAGGGATATGAAAAAGAATAAAAATTCAAACCAAAAAACTCGTTTTGTCCTATTTATGTTCACTGCTGTTGATCGACTAAAGTGGTGAATTGGGATAGCAGCTGGGGTGCGGGAAGGCTATCTTTGTTGGCGAAAGTACTATTGATTTTCCTATTTTTCTCCTATTTTTTAGTACAAAGTTTCCTATTTTTCCTATTTTCTCAACCCTGAAATTCCTATTTTCCTATTTTTTTGAGCAACCATGCCGCTGGACACCCTGTGCTTCCCTGCACGTGTTTTGCTCGATCAACGGCGAGAAGCTCTTGGTTCCAGTCAGTCAAAACTGCGTCCGAAACGACAGACCTCACCTCGAGCAAACTCTGAAGAAGTTTCCTTTGCCAATGGCGATGGTTCCACCATCCTAAATTGCTAAAAAACACTTATATGTGATGGAGAAAAATCTCTAAACAACAACCTGATCGGCGACAAACGTTGCACTGATTGGCGCATGCGCTTGCTATCTCATAGAATCTCTCAACATGGTAACGAGGTAGAACTAAAGTCATGCTATATCTTTCTCTCGTACGCCCGTCTCTTGAATATGCTTGTTGCGCTGGGGATCCCTATACTCAGCGCAATATTTCAAACCTTGATTAAGGACAGCAGAAGGCTGCCCGCTTTGTTTTTCGAGACTACTTTCATACTCGA
>OX421451.1:5601232-5603732 GCA_949126865.1 Montipora capitata
GCCGTTGAGAATTTAAACGCGTTGTAAGACTTTGTATGGGAAATCAAATACCGTCGATTATCGATTATAAAGCCTAAAAAATGCTCAATTTAACGTTCATTCAATAAAATGAATCAAAATGACTCACCTCTGGTGTATTCTTGTGCCTTTTGGAGTTCATTTCACAGTTTCGCGAAGTCCGTGTTTTCAATGTTCTAAGACGAAGTCAAGGCTGCACACTACGATTCCGACCGTTGTCAGCTCAGAGGCGGTTTGCGACTCGAAAATCCATCCCAGCCAAGATTTTTTCACGCAAAGCTAAAACCACATCATTTGCGAACCTCCGTGAATGTTTCATCGTCAAAAAACCCCACGCACTTGGCTGGAAATGAGCATTTTCTGCTTCGATTTCCACGATAGCTGATGAATTTAACCGCTTATGATCGCCGACGAGGACACGGAGCTTGGGTCCGAGGTCAAATCAACTCCACCCGATGGAGGTACAGTCATTACAACACTTACACCATCCCCACAGCGGCTTCTCGTAACAGCTCCATGGTTACGAGAAGCCGCTGTGGGGATGGTGTAAGTGTTGTAATGACTGTACCTCCATCGGGTGGAGTTGATTTGACCTCGGACCCAAGCTCCGTGTCCTCGTCGGCGATCATAAGCGGTTAAATTCATCAGCTATCGTGGAAATCGAAGCAGAAAATGCTCATTTCCAGCCAAGTGCGTGGGGTTTTTTGACGATGAAACATTCACGGAGGTTCGCAAATGATGTGGTTTTAGCTTTGCGTGAAAAAATCTTGGCTGGGATGGATTTTCGAGTCGCAAACCGCCTCTGAGCTGACAACGGTCGGAATCGTAGTGTGCAGCCTTGACTTCGTCTTAGAACATTGAAAACACGGACTTCGCGAAACTGTGAAATGAACTCCAAAAGGCACAAGAATACACCAGAGGTGAGTCATTTTGATTCATTTTATTGAATGAACGTTAAATTGAGCATTTTTTAGGCTTTATAATCGATAATCGACGGTATTTGATTTCCCATACAAAGTCTTACAACGCGTTTAAATTCTCAACGGCTGTCTGTAGTGACGCGAGCTTGGGATGCCTATGCTTAAACAGATTTTCCTTTGATCTCACATAATTGTGTTTCCCTCAAAATATTCGCTTGTTTTCGCTTTCGCTCGAACATATTTACCTTTATTACATGTCCAGTGAATAGTTTTATCCTCTGGGATGCATTTTCCGTCGAAAAATCGGTTATTTGGGTGGTTTGTGGCAAACAGAGGTTAATTATTCGTAATGCGATCGCTTCCGTTGCCGTTCGCAACGGGTCGCAAATTTGACACTTTTATCGCATTATCACATTACGCGTTGATCGCTAATCCGATTATTCCTAAAAATCTAAAAATATTCGTGCCTTATCAGTTTTCGGTCGAATTTATGTCCAAGAAAGCAGATAAATTGCAGAAAATTTTAGTTTTGCATCCAAAAATTCGTAATCATCGCTAAAATGACCAAATTTTGCCTGGAAAACATATTTTACTGTTATTTTTCTTAAATTTTTTCGTTCAACTTTCGCTTTTATAAAATGTTTCAGTTGTCTGTAAATAAGTTATACGCTGTTGGAACTTTGTTTTTTTAAGTACCTTTTGCTTTGTTTTTGCAAGCCGGTAATCGGCCCGTGGGCATTACGGGAGAATAATGCCCTACAATTCAGTCACAATTAGGCAATCAGAGCGCGCGTTATATCGGCTACAAACACAAGCCATATAATAAATGGTCTTAATGACCCCCCAACTTGAAAAAATTTGCCTTTAACGCTGCACGTACCACAGGCAACTCAGTGTACCCTCACGGAGGGTCTAGTTATTTCAATATCTGACCACGCATTATGTGGTAGGTCTCTTAGGTAGCTAGTCTTATGGAAATGTTCATTTGGCAGGTTTTAATTATTCTAGTATCTGGACGCTTGTGTTTAACTTTTTATGTTATGTAAACTAGCGCATGATTGCTAATTGCAAGATGAGAAACATTAAACTTGGCAATTTTAGGGGGTGAGTTTGTAATAGAGCTTTAGTTAATGGTAACTAGTGTCAGCTCTGTAATTATCTGGTTAAGTCCGTAAGTATCAAAGATATTTTAAGTTTAATAGCTTTATATGATGTTATGAACTTCCCGGTTTTCCGCGTCTATTTTCATAAGTCTCAACGGGAACCTCCACCCTTACTACAGAATAAGTTAAAACGGAAGGAAATTATGTTTACATACAAATTTATTCGAAATTTGATTTTAAAACAGTGTTTGTATTTAAAAAAAGTGAATTTTTAAAATCGCTTATTTTCACTTTCAAATTTCGCGGGTGCAGTCATCCTGAATAATTGTGACGTGTTACGGTTGTCCTATTGTTCTGACACAAAGAGCTTTTGTCTAATAACAATAGGGCAACCGTAACACGTCACAATTATTCAAGATGGCGGCGCCCGCGAAATTTGAAAACAAAAATAGGCGATAC
>OX421451.1:5611232-5616232 GCA_949126865.1 Montipora capitata
AACAACTTGGCGATCAAGAAGTTAAAGTCAGCAGCTTCATCGGCGCCTAAATTTAAGAAGAAAGGGAACGAAAAGCAGTTCGAAGTTAATTCACAAGTGCTTGATCACGTTCAGTCGGCCTCCTCGTTCCTTGCAGCTACACCGCCTCAGATGGATAAAGCCCTCGAAGAATTAAAAGAAGGTGAGAAGAAGCTTGCCCACAGGAACAAGCTCATCCTTATTGCGGATTCTGCCGAAGAAGGTTGGGAAGTAGTTAACGAATATCAACGCAGAGATCTTGCCGACGATAGCGATGACGACAAAAGAATAAGGCAGGCTGAAGCAAGAGCCTCTCAGAAACGAAGGCGCGCTCAATCCCAAAAGAAGAGACCCAATTTCTCTCAAGGATCGTCATTTTCACGGTTTTCCGGTGCTCCGCGAGCCAGTTCTCCCGTCCCTCTTCTGCAACCCTCAGTTTTTCCCACAGCGTTACAGAATCCGTACATTGACAGCTGGCCCAAAGCATCTCCTGGCTTGCGAGGGGGTTCCTGCTTCGCGTGTGGAAAGTTTGATCATTTTCGCAGTCAGTGCCCGGTCCTGAACTACCAGTCTTCAGTAAATCAGCGTAACAAGCGTGTGTGATGGCCTGTGAGCCCTCCCAATCCCTACAGAACAGAGATAAGTCATCAAATTATTTTTCCGAACATTATAATGTAGACTTTTACGAATATGAACAGGGTGTTAGTTGTAATATTGTTGTGCCAGATAGATTGAGGAACCATATACAGTTTTGGCGTTCGATTGGTTCTAGTCCGTTTATTTTAGATGTCATTAACGAAGAGTATCGTATTCCTTTTCATTCTACGCCTCCACCTAGCTTTTCGAGGAACACCAACTCTGCCCTAGCTCATCCGAGCTTTGTTGAGGAGGCTATATCTGAGTTGCTTCTTACTGATCGGGTTTTCGAAACGGACGTTATTAATTCCTCGTAATGTTAATCCCTTGTCCGTTTCTGTCCAGTCCTCAGGGAAGAAGCGTTTGATTTTGGATCTCAGATTCATTAATAAGCATTTATGGAAACAGTATTAAGTTTGAAGATCTTAGGGTTGCTCTGAATTATTTAGAAACGGGTTATTTCATGTTTTCCTCTGACATTAAGAGTGGGTATCATCATGTCCCAATTTTTCCTCCTCACCAGTCCTTCCTAGGGTCCTTCTGATTTTACAAGGGTAAGACTAGATACTTTTGTTTCCGGGTCCTCCCTTTGGGCTCTCCTTAGCCCCTTATATTTTCACCAAGCTTTTCAGGCCTCTCGTCGCCTCTTGGAGCCACCAAGGCATCCATATTGTAGTTTACCTCGACGACGGTTTTGGGTAGCCCCTTCGTTTCAGGCTGCCTTGGATCATAGCACTAAGGTAAAGTCAGACCTGGTGCACTCTGGAGAGAACACTTAGTTGTGAATTTGGACTCCGTGATAAAGAAAGTATTGTATTGTATTGTATTGTATGATCATAAAGAAAAAACAAATGGCTTCTCAGATTTATAATAAATAGTTTTGATGTCACTATTGATGCTAATTTGCTAAAATATGTCAGACACACACATCACACACAGACCCACCCACATGTCACACTACACACACATCACACACAGACTCACCCACAGGTGCACACACTTAAACTATATATACATTGTGTACATGAACATCTAGACATAAAAAATGTAGGTATAATATACTAGAAAGAAAAGAGCAATACCATACTTAGTCATCAATAATAATTGTATTGCACCAGGTATGTGAAATCAATGTTACGTAATATTAAGAGATAAAGCAAATAAAATATTGTGGCAAAAAGTTGCAAAACCGAAATATTACCAGAGAAAAGAAACTGTAAATAAGTTTAACTAGAGTAAGTGTTATTTTGACAGAAGAGTGATGTATAATTCTGAACGTATCAATTTCTTGATCATTCATGCAGTCAGGAGTGAAATATACCATCCCTTCTTATGTTTCAAAACTTCATGAACTTCTGTAACAACCTTTTTTCATTAAGTTCAGATGTGGAGCTCAAATTTCGTCTTCTATATAGCTCTAATTAATATGACTGTATCACTGTCAAGCAGATCACTTTCTTCTCACCATGGGTAATAGAGCATACCGTATCTACTCGAATAATAAGTATAGCCTTAATTGTATATAATTCCAGATTTAGATCTGTTAAGAATTTTTGTAAAATAAGATATCTAATAGCGCTTTCTCCTAATGTGGTACTAATTAACTCAGAAACTTAATTTTATAATTTATTCACTTGTACATTTATCTTCTTGATTTTTTATGTAAACTTGTCTACCTACTCTTTTTAGTTAGGACAAGACCCACCTAGATTAGCATCTGCTACCTGTGGGTATGTCCAGGTTGTTAACAATACCTATTAGAAAAATAACGAACTGAACTGAACTGAACTGCAATTCGATGCTCGACCATTAAATAAGACGCTGTAAGAGTCTAATGGCGACAAGTAAAATACTTTTCTGTTAATTAGATAGACAGTAAATAATCGCCTCCTTCAAATAAGTGCTGCCCCCGAATAAGCGATGCACTTGAGGCACGAAAAATTAAATAAATGCTGCGGCACTTATTCAAGTAAATACCGTAAGTAATTGGTGAAACTATTTTCTGATTCTTTTTCACTTACTTGGTGTGTGATACCTTATGACAACCCTTATTTAGAACTACACAAGGGGAGAGTGGTAGTGCAGTGGTGAACTACACAAGGGGAGAGTGGTAGTGCAGTGGTGAACTACACAAGGGGAGAGTGGTAGTGCAGTGGTGAACTACACAAGGGGAGAGTGGTAGTGCAGTGGTGAACTACATAAGGGGAGAGTGGTAGTGCAGTGGTGAACTACACAAGGGGAGAGTGGTAGTGCAGTGGTGAACTACACAAGGAGAGAGTGGTAGTGCAGTGGTGAGGGCACTGGCCAGCCACCAATGTGGCCTGGGTTCAATTCCCAGACTCAGTGTCATATGTGGGTTGAGTTTGTTGGTTCTCTACTCTGCTCTGAGAGGTTTTTCTCCCGGGTACTCTGGTATTCCCCTCCATTCAAAAACCAGCCTATGATTTGATATGAGTTGATTTTATTTGATTTTTATACAGTGTCCTCAAGTAGTGCCCCTGCCCCATATACAGTTTACACTCCAACAAAGTTCTTTATTGTTATTCATTACCAAGGGATGCTGTAATTCAACCATACTGCCAGTAATAATGTGTGGCTGAGAGCTGAATGTCTCTTGCCATTCTTTTTTGTGGTCCTTAAAACAATAAGCAGCAACTTGTGCAAGGCAGAGTATCTATGGTTGGGAGTGATGTTGGTCTAAGCATATAGCGTTCAATGGTATTTGAAAAAGACATCTGTACTTTCACCATCTGGTTTGTCATGTTTTCTCCCAACCTTGTTCCCAGGTTTTTCCTTGACAAGTGCACTTGTTCAAAAGCTAGCATGCTAGCTTTTGAACAAGTGCACTTGTCAAGGAAAAAAATTGACACATTGCAGACCTTGCTCGTCAGTACGGGTCGACAAGGAAAACTTGTCAAGAAAATTGAGAAATTGCGGGCGCACAGCGGTCTTGTTCTTGCATGAGCTATGATCAAAAAACGAAAATGGCGCCCCGTGGTTTGTGTTTTTGTCGTCCGCTGTGTAATTGTATTGCTGGCTACAGTGAAAACTTGTCAAAGAAAACTTGTTAATTCGTTCACACCAGCAAATAAGACTTGTAAAAGCAAAACTCGTCAAAGGAAACTTGTTCTTCATACACATGAGCATATGAACATTGTCAATGACACTTGTCAAGGAAAAATTGCTCGTGTGTAACAGGCTTTAGCTTCCTTTGCAGCATTAACTATAGCTGGTGAACATTTAGTCTCGCCTTTAGTGAAATGCAAGCATACACAACAGTAATATACTTGCAGTGATTCAACAATGGCTGCAAGTCCACATTTGCTTTAAACACTTTTTATCCATCTGTAATTATTATTGTTAATGATACTTATAACTGTTTATTGGTAATTGTAGATGAATGTTGTAATCAATGTCATGGGAAATAGACAGAGCTGAATAATATTGGTCTTAAAACTCCTACAGAAGCAAAATTATCAGTTTCTGTTAAATTGGCATGATCATATATTTTACTATAATAACAATGTCAACACATCCTTTTGTGACGTCCCAGGCCTACCAGCCCACGCTCAAACACCCAAAAATGGAGGAGAATGGTTCCACTAAGCCCCATCCCCCACTCCCCCCCCCCCCCCCTGACCTCAACACACTTATCCTACCCTCATCAAGCATCCGTGAATTTTAGGCGCCATAAACTTTCCCTTGACTTAAACTCATTCTACTATGATACTAATAGTCATAATGATTTACTTGGTTTTAATACATCATCTACTTTAAGATTACTTCTTCTTTTTGTACCGTGTAATAAAGGAGGAAAGAGAGAGCCTGGGTTACAGCTCAATCACATCCTCTAACCCAGAGCTGCTCGAACACCATAGCTGCTCAGGGTTGGACACAAAGACCAACGCGCTTATCCGGTCTTGACAGCTTGGAGTGCTTCAAGAAGACAAAGGCTCTTTCACGGATGGCGTAAAATGTGGTAAGAACAAAACAAACAAAAATGAATCAGTGGCCAAGAGCGACCTGACCTTTAACGTTCTTGGGACAAGTTAAACGCCTTCTGTGAATAGAGGGAGGGTTTGCTTTTATCTATAATGGTTGGGCAAGCATTGGTAGCAACAACAACAAATAAACACCGGTGCGCACCGGTGGCTCAGTTGGTTGAGCACCGGGCTGCCATGCGGGAGGTCGTGAGTTCGACTCCGGCCGGACCAACACTCAGGGTCTGTAAATAACTGAGGAGAAAATCAAGTGAAGCTATCAGGACTTCAACGGGGTTTGAACCCGTGACCTCGCGATTCTGGTGCGACGCTCTAACCAACTGAGCTATGAAGCCACTGACGTTA
>OX421451.1:5621232-5636232 GCA_949126865.1 Montipora capitata
TTTGGTGTCCATAAGCTCTGTGAAAGGATTTGCCAGTGGGCTAGATGGATTAAACCCTTGGTGGGCGACTTTCATAGATCCCGGTGGCACCCAAAGAGCAGATGTTGCTTGCAGACACTTAGCATCCATACCTAGGGGTTTCACTAGTGGCGCCGCCATTGCAAGGCAATGTGAATCGATGTCCATATCTTCTTCTGATTGTGCGCATGAGTTCTTCATCAACAATGGTTTTTCGTCTACTGCCATTTCTTCGTCCTTTTGCTGTACCAGTGATTCTTGCTCTTGCACAACTTCCATCTCCTCCAACGTTGCCTGAGCAGTAAATGGTGACTTCATGAACGATGGCATTGAAACTGGGAAGAAACTCCATGATGACTGTCTTTGCTGACTTTTCTGGGCCCTCTCTCCTCGCACTTCTTCCTGTTTTTCGAGTTGTTCATTCGTGTCCATCACTTCGCCTTGTTCTGTAGCTAGTGCCTGTCGCACATGGTACGACCCTGAACCCACCGCCATGCCAGATAAACCACCGCCTATCACCCCCTCGTATTGTTTAGTCACAGAACCTTGGATATACTCTTCAACCTCCATTGACTCAAGCTGTTCTAGTTTACCTTTATCCACCAAACCAAGTTCGTAATTTGACTTATGATCGACAGCATTTTCACAGTTCTTCCTTTTGATATTTCCCTTGGGCAGTTCTGTTATCGTCGAATCAACATTGTTTGAAGCAAAATGGCTTGTAATTCGTTCATCAGGTGATCTCTTGGGTTGAGTTTCTTGCCAGTTAACTTCAGTTGCATTTTTCCGTTCAGATGACTGAGTCAGTTCCTGTTTTTCATATAGCCGCCTTCCCCGACATCCCACAGTTTTTTCGATGTCATCTGACACTTGTGTGGACCTTGTATTTTCGCTGCTCTGTAGGCTCGATTGTTCAGGCGCTTCACTGACTTTAAGAGACGTTATCAGTTTGGAAACTTCCGCACTGTGTGACTCTGTTGTTTGATCTAGGGCTTTAGGGTTAGAAACTAGTTTTACACTTGGCGACAGAAGGGACGCCCTTTTCTTCTCTTTATTTGCTTTCCCTACCGTCCTGCCGGACAGAGGTGGTGTATGTGTTTCCTTGACCAAGTTTTGAGTCTGCTTTGCAAAACATCCTGGACTATGTGCGCAGCTGACCATCGACGATTCATTGAACTGTTCCTTTTTTCCCTTCTGAGGGCAAAGTGTTTGAGAAGGAGATTTGTGTCTGGAGGACTTCTTGGAACGACTTTTAACGCCTTGTGTGCTAAGGGGTGTTGGCTGCCTTGGGCAAGACTGGTTGGCTTCGGTCTTATTCAATACTGCGTCATTGACAGTCGGAGCCTCTGCAGTTCTTTGTTCTTCCGGCGTACGGGCATCAAACAGGTAACGAGAAGTTACTTGGCACAATTTTAACTGTACGTGGGAAGAGACTGCTGCAGCTTTAGATTTTACTGTTGCGATGACATTTGTAATACAACTCAGCAGTGTAAGGTCCTTGTTGGTTTCTATGATTTCCATGCTTTCTGGCTGATCACCTTCCTTCCGAGTTGCCAAGCAGTATAAACAGTTGTCATAAAAATCACAATTCACCATGTCCTGACCTTTGACACTCGCTATTACTTCGTGGTCTGTGCTGTACGCATTGCGCGGCTTCTCTCCATAGATGTCGTTAAAGAGTTCCCAGTCTTTCTTAACGAATTCGCAAAACGGCCACACTACGAACATTACTATGCACATCATCGCTTTTGCTAAGGCTTCCACGGTCCCACGAGAGCGTTTACCTTCTGGATTAAGTCCGAGGTCAGATGCCTCTTTCTTTACGCTCGCGCTATCCCAAAGAGGCAAACATACGGCCATCACTATAGTTACCATCATGTTTGCCAAAGCCTCCACAATACGAGGAAAATGTTGAACTTTTGAGTCACCCTGGAAGTCTAATACCTCTTTTTCGTCATTATCTGCGTTCTCTGTAATCGAGGAGATAGCGGTTTTCACATTCTGCCGAGTCGTATTCTCGCATGAGCCCTGCTCATCCCGATGACCTGAAGTCGCTGTTTTCACGCTCTCGTTGCTATCGACAGACCATAATCGCACAGGATACTTAACTGACTTTGTGCTGTGCACAACTTTCTCAGGTTGAAAAGGTCTGCCGATTATCAACTTATCTAATTGTGCCCGGCAAATCTCTAATCCTACGGTGACACCCTTTCGTTTCCGATTGTCATTCTCAGCTTTACTTAATGGGCATGATACTTTCAAACTGAAGGAACCGTTCTCTGTCATACCACAATTGTCGTTCCTCCTGTCTCCTCCACTTACCGGTGGTATCTTTATTACACAGTCGCGTTTCTTCTGATGAGCAACGTTATCTTTCTGTTCCGGCGTGGCACCAAAACACCGCCTTACTGGGCTACGATTCCGCTTCCAAAGTGGCGCATACTTTTCCTGTTGGTGAACAATGTCTTTCTTTAAAGTACTATCCCTAACCTGTTTGGAGTTCATTATGAAAAGAGTTCCTTTCACGCCATTCTTCCTTCCTTGTCTGTTAATCCTTCCTTGCTTGTTGCAAACAGTGACAACTCTCTCATCACGAGTCTCAATCTGCGACTGAATCACATTACTACCATGTTTACCGCGTGCGATTACCACGGTATCTTCTTTTTCTTCGTAAGGCTTCTTGCTCTTCTGGACAGAATGTCCTCCTTGAAACCTCTTCGTCAACCAAATAAAGAAAGAAATCAAAAGAGCAATACTGATTACAGCATTGTAAAGAAAAAACAAATCGCACTCCATATCGCAACTCACAGTCTATCTGAGCTACAATAGACTATCTTTTTCATTCCGTTTGTGACGACACAGATAACTGTTTCGTCAGTTTACGAATGTCACGCGCGCGCGAACCACCATTATTCGACCTTGTTACACAACGAATAGTTGAGTTAAAGGACTATTTGCATAGGAGGGGTCGCGGAGATCCTAGATGTAGGGGCATCCCAACAGCCTATGTTTTCTTTATTCAGTGTACAAAAGCGATATGTCTTCCTTGCTTGGAGCTAAGCTGACAGTAGCTGAGGGTAAGACCTTAGTGCTAGTAAGTTTTGCATCCTCGCTTAAACTACTTCCACTTGGAAGACCTTATCACCAGAGACTAGAAAATCAACATGGCGACTCCCGGGCATTCAGCAACGTCGTTTTACCGATTATAAGGAATTTACGGGAATTCAGTCTTCATGTAAACTTTGCGGAAAGTTGTTTCGCTCTCTACGATCTTCCTGATGCAAGAACATTCCTCCATGCATACAAACAGCCCTTTCATCAAGGCGATAACTTCTTTTTCCAGATAATTCCTGCAAGAGGCCACTCCTGTGGCGTTTCATCCTTACACATGCAGAAATGCCCTCTGGGGAACAGTGTACTGGATACGTTGCCGCTTACATGAGCTTAGATGATCAGGTAATGAGGTTTCTGCTCACACGTTTTTGAGAGATCTTTTAAAGAGACGGCGGCCACAGCAACGAGAACGTTTAGGAAAAAATGGGAGCAGGTTTGGCGCATTGGTGAGATCACTCGCTTTTCATTAGTCTGGCGCGGAATGGATTTCGGATAGAGCTAGTTAATTGGTCCTCTACTCTGCGCAGGAAGGTTTTCCCTCAGAGTCTTCAGTTTTTCTTGTGCATAAAGAAACAACATTTCAGTGAAAATAGCCCTTTTCACGGTTAGTTTTTCTCATTTGCATTACAATGTAATCTAACGTTGGTGCGAGGCAATTTCGGGTTAAAACTACAAAATAGCCCGAAGTTGCCTCACATACATGCTAAATTACATTGTAATGCAAATGAGAAAAACTAACCGTGAAAAGGGCTATTACTCAGAACGCTCTGCGCCGGTCTGTAGAGCACAACATGGAGGAAGTGGCGTAGACTACACCCTTACTATCGTCTTGTCATAACTGTTTAATTTTTAAATAGTTTCTGCACATTTTAAATGCGCCGTGACTTGGAATAATTGCTTTGTGATACCATAAGCGCGCAAGAAATTGTCCTTCGTAGCCATCGTCCATCGTCATGTTCATATTGAAAGCTCTCTTTTTTCTGAACGAAGTCGACAGACCTAAAACTACGAACTAGAGCCTCAAATTCGTAGTTGGCTTGCACTGTGCTTATGATTACAGGGGTACTTTTTTTGGTTACTAGTTCCCCATTTGTTCTCTAGGTCCTGAGGATTCCTGGACGTGTACATCGACTGCATGGTTTGGAGTTAAGACCCTTCCGGGTTGATATGACCGCAAAAATCGATCCAGCATTGTACGTTTTGGAGTAATTTACTGTTATAACAAATCAAGGGGCTCGAAATTTGGCAATGACGATGGAGATTAAGGTGCAACTAAAGCCCATGACTGGGCGAGTCTGTTTAAAAGTACCCACGTTTACAAGAAAATGCAAAACTACAAAACTGGATTTGGAACCGCTAAGAACTAAACGATTCCGGCAGTAATATTTGTGCAAAAACAAACTCTTATCCATTCCGTGACGGGCCCATGGACTCATCCAATCTCGTCTACTCATCATCATATCGTCGTCATCGCATCTTTATTTACCCTCGGATTTTAGAGTAGTTTGGTGTAGCTAATATCTCCGAGCATTTATCCTCCCAACCATGATACACCACAGAAGACAGACCACAACATTGGAACTCCATGCCCTACTATTTGCGATTAATGCCTGTGTGGGCCCTTTGACTCCCCACAAGTTTATGAACATTGGAGGGTTGTGAAACGGGGCCTACGGTTTATCGTCCTTATCCAAGAGACAAGAGAGTCTAACCATTTTGCAGATATCGTTACAAAGACAACACTTTCTCCTCAGTTATTTAACACGAGGGTTGGTCTGGCCGGAGTCGATGGGACTCAGTCACGGCCTCCCGCATGGAAGCCTGGTGCTCAACCAACTGAGACACCGGTGCGCGGTGCTGCTCCTTACTTCTTGAGCTCACTGCGCATGCACCTGCGTCTATCCTAATGTTCAGGGAAGAACTTTGAACATCCCTATGCTTATGTTATTGTTTATTGCACTGCCTAAGGCAAAATCTATCTTTAGACTGGCTCCCGAGATATCCAATTAAAAAAAAAACACTGAACTGGGTTTACATTCTTTTTTCACGCTGCCCCTTCCGACTTTCTGTGGAAACGGAGGATGACAAAGGAACAGAGTTCATTACAGCGGCCTCTGATCTGGTTAGTAATATTATTTTGCTTAGTTAAAGCCCTTTGAATGGATTTCGTAGCTTAGAGAAAATCTGTTGCCGGAAAGTGTTTCCAATAGTCTTCCTAAGATCGAAGAGTGGTTTTCGTGAGTTGGGTGTCCTGTGTGAATAACCCTCTTCCATTTTGAAGCATTTTTTTTTCGAATCGCTCGCACCTTACAAAAAGCCACGTCGAACGTTATTCAGTAATCTATTTTATTTCATAGGTACTGAGATTTATCCACGAAAATCATAGCGAATAAAATTCGTACTGATTCTACATGTAGCCAATCAGGAACACGAACGACAAAATTTCACTGTGAAGAAATATCGTTCGTTCAATCTGCAACTCGAACTACGAAATTTCACGAGTGATGAATGAACGTATAGAATGGAACGTCATCCGACAGCCGTTGCACAAAGACTGCGTGCTTTGAAAAATGGCTAAGGGAAGGTTTGCTTCTGTTTGCTTGAGGAATTTATTTTAGAACAAGGAAGCAAAAATGCCGCTCAAAAAACTGAACGAGATGTAAGATTCCTTGAAAGACTTTTAAAAGCGAAGGTCGAAGACAGGAAAATGAAAGATATTCCAGCGGTTTTTTTTTTTTTTTACATCTTTATTTACCCTCGGATTTTAGAGTAGCTTGGTGTAGCTAATATCTCCGAGCATTTACCCTCCCAACCATGATACACCACAGAAGACAGACCACAACACCGGGAACTACATGCCCTACTCTCTGCGACAAGTGTGCGGGTTCTTTTACGTCCCACAGGATTATGAACATTGAAGGGTTGTGAGACGGGACCTCCGGCTTATCGTCCTTATCCGAGAGGACTAGAGAGTCTAACCATTTGCAGATGTAATTACAAAGGCATCACTTTCTCCTCTGTTATTTAAAGACCCTGAGTGTTGGTCCGGCCGGAGTTGAACTCACGACCTCCCGCGTGACAGCCCGGTGCTCAACCAACTGAGCCACCGGTGCGCGGTGAATACTGAATACTGAATACATCAACCAATTTATCATCTCCGTCCGCACTAAAGATGGCAATGAATACGAGCCGACTTTTCTTCGAAGTTTAGTGGCAAGCTTGGAACGGCAACTGAAGAACATGGGCTATTCCGCAAGCATAATAAACGATTTGGTATTTGAAAAAACCTGCGAGGTTCTTTAGTCCAAATAAACAACTAAAGAAGCAAGGAAAAGGATATAAACCCAAAGCATCGGTAGCTTTGACAAGTGACGAGTTAAAAATATTGAACGAAAAGAGTTTGCTCCGAGGCACTCTGGCAAAACAACACTCTTCACTTTGGACTGCTTTGAAATATTTGAAACACAGTAATTGTTTGTAAGGAGAAATGTAGACTCGGAAAAATATCCGAGCCCCAGATGGGATTTGAACCCACGACCCTCCGTGATCTAGTCGGATGCTCTAACCGCTGAGCTACTGGAGACTCTATGGTGAGCAAGGGTCAATTTGTGGGTCTTGACTGGAACCGCATCGCGCGGCTACACAGCCAAGTATTGACTAGCACATTTGAAACTCACTAACAGCATCGCGGTTCCAGTCAAGACCCACAAATTGACCCTTGCTCACCATAGAGTCTCCAGTAGCTCAGTGGTTAGAGCATCCGACTAGATCACGGAGGGTCGTGGGTTCAAATCCCATCTGGGGCTCGGATATTTTTCCGAGTCTACATTTCTCCTTACATTCAATATAATTGTTGTTGTTTCATCGTTAACACACAGTAATTGTTATAAATTTAATTAAAGAAGTTGTCCGTTGGGCGATTTTAAACCACTTTTTATTGCTTTCATCGCCCCACTCCATTTCTGAGAAATAAATTTGTCTATCAAACACTGCCAGAAAAAATATGTCAGTGCCAATAAAATAAGCACATTCATTTACAGCATGAAATATGATTTGTACGATTTTTATTCACTCATTGTTTCGTATCAGAAAACTCACTCGTTCGCTACGCTCACTCGCCGTTCGTTTTGTGGTACTTCTCAACTCGTGAATAAAAATCGTACGCACGCATTTTCCATGAAGTAATCTCTCTATGATGTCTAATATGCGAATGATCGCTGGCTTGAAACTTTTCTTGCGCTAACAACGACTTTTTTCTCTTTCCTAGCTTGTTGGAAAAGCACCGCTGGTCCATCGCTTTGTCCTCTGTGACACCACGGAAACACCACTGACAATGAAGTTTGAAACAAAGCCTCCATTTCAGGTCATGTCCGCTGAACCACCGCCATCGGCCAAAGCTTCAAGGTCCCAGGCCTCTGGTCCCATTACGGTCAAGCCTGCTAAAACAATTGAGGTGAGCGAGAAGCTCTAAAGCCCGTTTCCCACTTGTGTGATAAGCACAAGCGTACGCACAAGGATGAGTTTAGCGACATTCACACAGTGAAACTTGGCATACGTAAGCGTAGTAACGTCGGAGAAGATCTAGTAAGATTCAAGATGGCGTGCGAATCGTCTTGCTTGTGCTTATGCCCAACTCACGCCGGTTCCCACTTGTGAAATAAGCACAAGCGAGAGATAAGCACAAGCGCAAAAAAAGAGGAAAATTTCCTTTTCTTGTGCTTGTGCTTATGCTTATCTTACGCCGGTTCCCACACGATTTTTCCTATTCTTATGCTTGTACTTATTGCACAAGTAGAATCCAGAGTTCATTACATTTAACAAATAGATTCCATGTTGCCGTGCGTCTGTTAATAGGGACCTTTAGATTTTAGGACAAGGACAAGAACGAGTACGAGATGTGCCTGCCCGTTTTCAGCGAAAATACTTAGGAAATTTATAACCCTGACAATTAATCTTACTCTTTGTTAGTAGCATAGGTTGCTCAGTTATTATTATTGCTGGTGACTAAGCCTTTTTCTGATCGAAAAGTGGCAACTGCTGCCGTGTTGGTAACTTTTTTGACACGACGATATTTTTGCAAAACCTCTTGCTAAAATGACGACGGTATCACGTTTTTCCCTCCAAAATGACGCCGGTTTGCGCACGTTCACTGTTGGTCTATGAGAAAATCTCGTACTGGTAGTCGTTCTCGTCCTGTAGAATCTCTGGAGCTCCGTGCGCCTTCTGGCGAGCGCGCGGAGCACCATGGGTAAGAAAAGATGGTAACCCACCTTTGCGAGAAAATTTGGTTTTGGTCACCGTACGACCGTACGTACGTCCAGCCATCCATGTATGCCAATGTGACCAGTATCACGTTATCAAGTATCACAACTTTAGTTTAGAGATCATCGAGACGGCCATACTCCAGCTAGTTTACAGCCTACATCTTTAATATTGGACATACATTTTACGGTCAATTGACACCTGCCAAAACAAGGTATCCGTTGGCCAGTATCACGTGACCATATCGCGGGCTCAAGTTTAGAGCTAATCAAGGTCAGCTGTTTTTTTTTTGCTAAAGTTGACCGCTCACAAGGTACTGGATTTCGATTGGATCGCAGGCTCAAGCCACGTTAACTTATTGTAAGAATAAATAACCGGGCAGGGTCGTACCTCCTGCTGAACACTATATTCCATTGGTTGTATGGTGTCGTACTTCCTATTGTTTTCTGTGCTAAATCCATTGTAACCTTTGTTCGTCCTATTGTTCTTTTGGCCAATCCTAAAGCCCGTTCAATGAGGTGCAACACAATCTAAATAACCCTGGAGCTCCGCTTTTAGGCTTGCCTAATTCTATGTATTAGATCACAGATGACGTCAAAATGTGGTAAGAACAAAAAAGTTGCACATGCTAAGTTGAGACTCGTGCCAATCGTTATTTTATTCCTCAGAAGTTTTTTAGGTCATGTGTTTATCTTTTTAATTTTCTTTCAGTTGAAGGTGGGGCTCTGCCTGTCACATGAACTCGTACACAAAGTGAACGAGATACCTTTCGAGCAGGAACAAGAGGATGGAACGCTTCTCACGGCCACAGACGATGACGACAGGATACTGATCTTCAAGCAAGACCTGAAAGTGGAATTTTCAAATAATGATACACAGGTTCAATGACCTTATCGAATCGATTTCTTGTTTTCCATTCTCCTAGCTCATTTTGTGCGGTTAAAAGGAAACTTAATTGTCGAGATCACCGACTTGTGGTCACGACTACCTTTCCCGTTGCTTTGTCGGCTCATCTTGACGTAACCGGTTTTTGACGTGTCCGTATCCATTTTCATTTGTTTGATAAATGGTGTCTGCTGTTGGTTTTTCAGTTAATTCCAGTCATGGCATCAATCGCTGTTCCAACTCTCCGTCAGTCTCAAGATGTGGTAGATTTTGGAACGTGCCTGGTTGGTCAGCCAGTCGAAATGCACGTAACGTTGTACAATCGTTCACAGTCCGCCTCGGCTTGGATCGCCAAGAAAGGTAACGATGTGGCAATGAGATGCGCTAAGAAATCATAAGAAGAGTGGGGGATTCTGTTTTCTGGATGTTAAGTGATTAGGTGTTGTTATTTGTATTTTTTGTGACGACGACGACGAAGACGAAGACGACGACGAAGAAGATTACGACCACAGCAGCGGCGAAAACACGACTTCGACGATGACCTTGATGACAATTACGATGATAGGGAGTTAAAGATCTACGAATGCGACGTCATTAAAAACGTCATCTAAAATTACAGGTTCAACAAACTTTTGCGTTGTCAATATTTCAGTTTTCTTCTTCTACAACCTAGCAAGACCATACACGAACTGAGTTCGGTGGATCGGTTTCGAATCTTGAAAAAGCCCCCTGCTGATTTGCGGAAAACAGAAAAGAAATTTCATTTAATGATCAACTGTATTTCTTATTATATGATGTTGTCTGATCGAGTTCTCCTTGGCGTCGCCGCGCCGTGGATCGTAAATTTCCTGCTTGTTGATTACGGCGACGAGTAATGGTTAGGAAGAAGTCTTGAAATGATCAGCGCAGTTATGAGTGCTACTTTAGCAGCCCTGAAATGAAAGCCTGAAAACTTCAATCTTGAACAGGACCACCAAGGGGAGAAAGAAATCTTTCCCGTAGAAGGCAGGAGCGAGCAACTCCCATACTAACCCTATATCATGGCATTTTTACAGACCGAGCTATTTTTCGACTACCGTTTCCGCAAAAAAGCAAAGACAGTTCCGGTTCGGTGACGCTCTGGCGTCATGTTAGTTTCTTGTGATTGGTCATCAGTCTCCTGCGCGAGTCTCATTCGCGGGAAATTCAATCCACAAATAAATGGGTCTGTAAAAACGCCGTGACAGGAATATAGGGATGTTGTTCGATCGTAGTTATCATTCTTGGCTCCTGTTGAAGGCGATTAAAGTTTTTGGTTGACAGGGTGATCTTTTAATTGCTCATCTTCACTCTCGTTCACTCTACGGACCCTCGTTATCCATTGGTCAGTCAGCAAGTCTTTGACGTGTCGCCAACGGAAGGATTCCTCGAGGCAAAAACAACTCCTGTATCCCAAACAAAGACTACACTTAAAACTTACCTTCACAGCAAAGTAAGTTCAAGTTCATGTGTATCTCTGATTGGCCTTCAATCTCGGCCAAATTTCATTGACTAATCACGTTCAAGTTTTCCATTTTCCAGCTAAAGTGGAAAAATGACCCTCACGCCAACTTTGTGCGTGTTATTTCTTTTATTCCGGGGATTTGAGTTATCTGTTTCCCAGAAAGAGCACTCGATGAATGGATTGATCCCCAACCCCTCGCACCAAAGTCAAGTTCTTCTCATGATACCTTGCTAACAATTTAAGCGTACCGGCATTTTTAGTCTCGTATTTATAGCTTGAATTACCCTCTTTGACTTATTGTGAGTTAAGTGAGTTCAATTATTATACTTTAACGTTGCAGGCACAATATTGAATACGAGTGCGTCGTCATGGTCAGCGGTCAACTTCAAGAAGAGGAGCAGAGACTGGTGATGAGAGGGCGGGGTTCGTACGATCAAACTTACGAACGGCTGGTTAATGCCACCCCGGACACGTGACCAACTGTAAAATGCGTGATATTTGTCGCGAAATTACGTCTCCACCAAAGGCAGTAATTTTGTTTTATGACACATCGCGCTGAATAGCATTTTTGTGTCGCGGTATGATTTGTTTATAGACCTCTGTGTATATTTTGTGAATGCCATTTAATGAAAATGTATTAAAATGTTTTTCATTTAAACAGACTCACGCGCATTTGAAAGTGCCTAAGCATTGATAGTGCTGATTCACCCTAATGGTCTTGTTTCTCCTCATTTGTATTTATCTATATATACTCTAGCCGATCTTGTTGATCAGTTCAGGACTTCATGACAGTTGAGCGCTCTTCGAAAATCTGTTCATCTTAAGGAAAATATATATATATTAGCCAATGGAGCTACGAGTAGTCGAAGGGGTTAACCATAGTCCCTTACACTTTCCCTTGTAAATTTTGGACCCAGAGGCACGCTCATGGCACTGAGTCAAAAACGCAAAAACAAGTAAACAAGTATAAGGTGGTATCATCAGCAAACTTGAAAAGTTTGATCTCCGTATTGGAGTTGGGAGGGAAGATCCCTTGTATTATTCTTGGGTTTTCCGTGATGTCCACCGCTGTTTCTGCCGTCAAGACATACAAAGGCATGAACATCCTTTCCTTAGTCCTCTATCTAAATGAAAGGTGTGAACCAGCCATTCATTTTAACAGAGCGAGCGGAACATTCTGCATACGTGATAACATCGTGCAAAAGGCGCGAGTTGCCATTTGTTGTCCGTCATTTAATGGAGGCAGTCTGATCAGAATGGAAAATAAGATAAGGGAAGTACTTTATGAAGTATATTAGCAAGGGCCTTGGTTAAAATCTTATAACCCGACGTGATTAAAGTGATTGGCCTCCAGTTCTTAAGTACTGTTCGATCGCTCTTTTAAGCAATAGCGCAATTATTCCACGGCGTTGAGATACCGAGAGACGCCTCGCCAGAAAGGCGTTACTGAAGACACGTGTCAGATTCTTGCCAAGTAAAGGCCAAAAATGCTTGTAAAAGTTGGACGTCAACCCGTCTATTCCAGGTGACTTGTCGTTTTCCATCGACAGAACAGCTTTTCGAAGCTCTTCTTCAGTAAACTCTCCCTCACACAGATCGCGCGCATCATTAGACAATCTTGGAATTACATCGTTTAGATACCCGTCTTGTGCTTCTTGACCAAACACTTCGACGAAGTAAAGCTTTTTATAGAACGCACAAGACTCTGACAGTAAATCCTTTGCATCAGACGCACCAACCAAGCTCTCCTTTTTAAGAACGCGAATGATTTGGGCTGCTCTACGGCAACCAACCCCAGAATTTGGGGCAAGATAAACGTTTTCGTCAACAAACCGGCATTCCACCGGTAACACCATTTTAAATTCTCAGACTTTGCGGACGTCTGGGGAAACATACATCTAAAAATAACTTAATTAAAAGTGACTTGTGCTAAGGTCTGACTGGGAGATTCCCTCTCTGTCTCATTAACTTTCTCTTGGTCCTTTGGCCCCGGGCGGAAAAACTGTCACCATCCCACTCGCGCTTGATTTGCATCTCTAGATCTACAGACCAATGCGTATCCTGTAAACAAATAATATCAAACCTTTTCCGGTTAAAATATTGAAAAGCTAGTTTACGTCGATCAGGAGAGCGTGAACCCCGGCCATTAATACTTGTCAAAACGGCGGTCATTAGGGAGAACCAGAGAAGGGCGACAACGAACGAGCCATAGCAAATCCTGCACGGAGAGTAAATATCAAGACGAGTCAGACGATGTTTTTCCATATCTTCACTCTCTTGGTCCCGTTGTCTGGATCTAGGCAAATTGGGTACAGGGTGGAGCCTTTGACGGCGAATTACTGTCTTGAAATCGGTATCCGAGTCCGAAAGATGTCGATTACACCCCTAAATGTTAAGATCAGTGTCCATTGCTTCACGGTATTATTTACGTTCTTGGCATTATCAGGATCCACATTAGGTAAATTGCTTTCACAACAGCAGGGTTTTAAACGGGGTTGGATTCTTAGAAGACTCTGTAACAACCTCAGTCCTTACATGTTTTACACTCGATTTCGTGGCAACGCTTACGAGTATGGCCCATTTGGGGGCACTCATTACACATAGGTTGTTGATTGGTATTTATTACTCTGCACCATTCACCACCAATGCACAATGAATATGGTATAGTCTTCTTCTCGAGTGGCATTTTAACGAGACGATTACTATTCTCTATTCTTGCAAGTTCGTGGTCTGCTTTGCACTTCAAAGGTATGACCTCTTCTTTGATCTACCCATTTTGAGGTAAACAATATCGTCAATATACGAAGGTAAACCCATAATATTAGCATTCGTAACACGAGCGTGTGGTGGATGACAAGTGATATGAGCATCGCTAACGTCAAAGCCTTCTTCACTTTCACTTAAAAACTCTAGCAGGTACTTTCCACCGCTTAGATCTTGAAACACAGTTATATTAGACTAAATTTCGTTCTGTACGCCAGTCGTCAGGTCACTCAAACTCATCGAGAAAGGTACCTAAAAATTGACCTCAGACCTCGATGAAAATAACTTTTACGAAAGAACGATTTAGATAATACGGTAAATTCCTCACTCAGGTCTATCTGTCGCAACTTTTATCACTCTCGCTAGTTATTTCACCAGCACATCAGTTCTGGCGTGACATAACTAACCAGCCAATCGGAAGCCGGCACAACCTCTACCGGAGGTACGTAGGCAACCAATGATGAAGCAGCTCAGCTCTGGAAAGCAAAGATAAAGTCTGTATACGAGCCAAGTGTCCCCTCAGGCCGGAGCTTATCCCGGTTTCAGTTGCATGAAGCGACTAGAAATATTTCTACTCCACCCTGGATGGATGGGATGCTAGTCCACCGCTGTAAATTCGCTGGTACCCATTTATGCACCTGGGTGGAGAGAGGCACCCTGCAGAGAGTCTTGCCCAATAACACAACACAACACAACGTCCCAGGCCAGGGCCCGAACCCGGACCGCTCGCTCCGGAGTCGAGCGCACTAACCATGAGGCCCCGCGGCAAAGGATTGCTGCAAATATGCCCGTCATAAAACTGCTTGGTGAATAAAGGGGTAGTTTCTAAAGAAACTGTGGTGCTGCGTCGGTGGGGAAGTAGTATACAAAAATTTGGTTTTATCAACGGAGTTGATAATGTAAATTGGCCAACGTACAGAGGTTATATAATAGCTTTTATAATCTCTGTACGGTGGCCAATTTACATTATCAACTCCGTTGATAAAACCAAATTTTTGCTTGGTGGATAAACTCATTTACTGCTGATTGGCTACTAAAACTCCGGATATCCTTTGCTATTCACCTCCGAGCAATTCGCGCGGAATTTGCGCCCGAAAATGTTCTAATCTTAGCAGGATCATGAATAAATGAGTTCAAATCATCTTTTTATGCTATATTATCTCACTGTTTACTACTAGTCACCTCAGTGTCGGTGGCTAGTGGTGGATATTTACCACCACTAGCCACCTCCACTTCGGTGAATAGTTGTTAACTATTATATGACTATTGTAGCTCCGTGAGCGGGCAAGATCAATCAAATCCCGCGCTGTGATTGGCTACACGAGAAGGACCAAGATGGACTGCGCGCGCAACCCGCAACATCAAAGCTCATTTTTTTGGTGTTTTATACCATATAATACACCATAGGTGAGTCATTTTGATTCATTTTATTGAATGAACGTTAAATTGAGCATTTTTTAGGCTTTATAATCGAC
>OX421451.1:5643732-5656232 GCA_949126865.1 Montipora capitata
CGTGTTAGCCAGCCAAGCCACCGTGCAATTTATTAAGCATTGGAATTGTTACAAAAATATTAATAAATCAATTCTAAAATAAAGAGAAAAGCAATGCACCAGAGCTGCGGACACGAAAACCCCTAAAAAAAACCAGCAGGTGGAAAAAAAGCGGGGAACGTGTACCCCCTACCAAGCCAGTGGCACGACCCTCGGGGTTCTAGGGTATTCTACTTGAAAGACATTACTTACAATGTAAATGAACTCTATCATATACTGCCTAACGAAGGCAGTAAACACTAAATCAGCTCGATAGGACGAAAAACGAAACAGGACTTGTGCACGCGGCGAAGGCTGACCGTAGAATGCCTCACTCGCTAAACGGTCGCCAAATACAAACCACAATCATGTGTTACTCCAAGCGCCTGCTGCTCACAACCAGGCCTCTGCTATGTGACAGCAAAATATCAATTTATGCTAATCAGGATTATCACAAATTACATAATTTGTTAATTATGTCCTTTGCAGGCTACTTACTTATTATACATGTACATGTACTCCTTTAAACAATTGATGCTTACACATTGCTATGAGATAAGCTTTAAGTTGAATTCCTCTTTGTCTCAGGAGCAGATACTGTGCAATCGTCTTGATCACTGTGGGTATGGATTATGTATTTCTACCTCGAAAAATGCAAAGTTAAAGTGGGGTGAACGCTAAACAAGGTATGGAATGTGTTTGTTGCATTAAATTTTTTTTTGGATGTTTCACATTTCACCAGTGTATAAATAAAATGTTATGTTAGAGTATTTTTAAGTGTGCTTATAAGGACACCCAACACTGGAAACCATCTGTTGAATTCATAAATCGAGCAAGCAGTCCTTTCAACAACTCATTCACACCAAAATTGTCTCCAGTTGGCAAGTATTTTATTTGGCGTTAGCTATGCAGAGTAAAAATAATTAATCCATAAGAGGTACACAAATTCCTTGTGCTGTTCTTCTTTTTCAAGAGGGTGTCTAGAAAACACAGACCTGCAGACCCAAAGAATGCAGACCTAGAAAACACAGACCAACATGTAGAAAACACAGACCTAGAAAATAACGATTTGGTGTTAGCCGGGCAGAGATCTCAGGTTGGGTTCTGAAAGAAATCCTCTTGAAATTAAAGTGGCAATTACATGGAGAAGGTTTCAGCCTGGGCTGAAAAATCTGCAAGAAGTCCATGTAATTAATTGAAAAGGAATTTCAGCCTTTGTTGAAAAGGGAATGTGAGCATACATATCAAATTTGTTTTCGCATGTCAGTAAATTAAATTTTTCCAATGCAAATTTGCGTTTTGTGACCAGGCTGAAATTCATCGTGTAATCGCAACAAAATTTTAGCCCAATAGGTGGAGCGAAATTAGTAGTAGCATTATTAGTAGGTAGTAGTAACATTATTTCGTAATTTTCAATTAAACGTTAGTGAACAGTGTACAGTTATGCCAAAAAAAAAAAACTTTTCACAAGCTAGCGGGCCTTAAGGAAACAAAAGTTCTTGGATCAAAAGCTACCAATCACAGTTCAAATCACAATAGTAAACATAGCATTCTACACAATATTTGAAAATTTTTGTTCTATGGTTTTTCTCACCATTTCAAGGAAAGGTAAGTGAATCAAAATGATTGTGCTTTTTAATTTGTGTATTGACTGTAAACTGTTTATTTTCTGTAGACTTTCTGAACTTTAACCCATCGACATCCAAACCGGCCGAAACCGGCCAGACTTAGTATTTTACTCTGTCTAACGCCAGAGTATTTTACTCTGTCTGACGCCAGACGATTTTACTTGTCAATGGGGAACCCCTGGGAGTCAATGGGTTAATCACTCACTGAAAAACTATGCCTCCATTAACCCATCGACATCCAAACCGGCCGAAACCGGCCAGACTTAGTATTTTACTCTGTCTAACGCCAGACGATTTTACTCGTCAATGGGGAACCCCTGGGAGTCAATGGGTTAAAGAAATCCACTTTCAATTAACTCTGTTTAAGTTAATTTATGCGACTGTACAAACAAAATTAATGTTCCTGCTGTGAACGCCCACTAACGGCAGTGTATATTAATTTAATGGGATGGAAACTTGTTATCAGGATAAGAGTTCAAAGCAAAGCTTTTCCTTGTAGTTAAGTCACATAGATTTATTTTTCTTTGGCCCGCCCATTATTTTGTAGGGAAAAGTTAGGGCGGGGAAAGTAATTTATTCCAGAAGGTCACAAGGTCATTGTTGGCAAATACATGTAGTCATTCTTTGCACAGTCGTAATTTTTCAGAAACACTTCTCAACAAAAATCATTCCGTTAAACTTCCTAATTTAAAAAACAGGTGCTGTCATACAGACAACATTTAAAATGATGTTAGTAACTACAATTTTTTGTAATGTGGATGCCTTACTCATGGACTTTTAGTTGCATGACTCTCGCTCCACAAAAACTTACACGACAACTTTTTTGTCATGGTACCGTTAGAATTTGGCCCCGGGCACCTGTACGTTTTGGGGCACTCTTGCTACAAAAATGGATTGTCTTTAACAATCTGGCCTCAGTTGTTCAAAAGGTGGATAACGCTGTCCACCGGATTAATTACTATCCGGCGGAACTAATTGAGTATGCAGTGGACAGCCAGCAATCAGGTTCTCTCTCAGTCCCAGTCCCTCGGAGAGCCTGTTTGCTGGCTATCCAGTGGATAGCGCTGTCCACCCTTCGAACAACTGGGGCCTGGGGTATAAAAAAGGAAAAAGTCTTGGAGAAAAAGTCTTGTAAAATCCTTTGTATCTCAAAAACGTGTATTCTGAAATTACAACAGTTGTGCTGACCATTTCTGGCTAAATTCGCTATTAATGTTGGCCTTTATTATTCCATTAGATGCTTAAATCTGTATCCCAGCTGTGTTGATATGTTGTTATTTAAACTACAGACGCTTGGGAATAAAAGGTGCTCTTTGGCACCACCTTTACAAACCAATCAGAAAGTATTAACACCAAACTCATATGAAACAGAAAGAGGCGACCACTAAGAACGATAAAAACAGGAATGACATGTCTAAACTACAGTTTGTAAAGGACGTATGGGAGGAAGTAGACAAACAACAATTTGAGATGCAAATGGCACTTTGCGGCTTACTTTGTACGAGCTTTCAGAGATGGCTTCCTATGGACTGGCTTGTGTCATTATTTGTCAGATTGTTCGCAGTTTGTTAAATTGGATGGTTCCTCATCACATTCAATACATCTTGCTTACGATGTTCCCCAGGGATCAGTATGGGATCCAATATTATATTCACTATGCACATCTCCCTTGAGTAATATTGGTAATAAACATGGCGTGAACTAACAATTTTACGCTATTAATTCGGAGCTTTTCCTTTCTTTTAAAACAAGCTGTCTCAATGACATGGAATTCAGCAAGTCTAAAATAGAAGCTTATGTGTTTGTGATGTTGATTTATGGATGCATGCTTTGCAATGATGAATTGAAAGCTAACCATTTTAAAATGGATGCTTAGACTTAATTACTGTTGTTTATCAGTGCTATTTGTAGACAATCTGCACTTGTCAAACACAGGTCCTGGAATGCTAACTGTTTCAAATTAGACATTGCATATAACCCTTATAATCACTAAATTCAAGGCCTAACCTTAACCCATTGACTCCCGGGGCCTGGTTCCCCATTGACGAGTAAAATCGTCTGGCGTTAGACAGAGTAAAAATACTAGTTAAGTCTGGCCAGTTTAGGCCGGTTTGGATGTTTAAGGGTTAATTCCAAAAAATTACTGCAGGCAGTGTCCTAGGCTTGATTTCCAGGCATTTTGTGCACCCTCATTCCTCTGCGCAGATCATTGGGAGGAGGATGTTAACCACACTCCCAATACGGCTGGAAATCGAGCATAGCAGTGTCCCTAACCTTACTTAAAAGCTAACCATTCAAAATATTACGTGATTAACCATAATCACTAAAATTTGTTGGTCTTGGATAGCACCAGAGAGAACTATCCACCATAATAATCTTAAATTGATTTATCTAGATTATTTTCTAATTAAAAGTGAAGGTACTTGGAAAATGTTTATGATAGAAATATCTGTAAAAGGAGTACTTCAATTGTTTACAGTTGTTCGGTTACAGTGTCAATCTTAATGACAAATTTTCAGGTCTACCAGAAATTGCTTCTCTGGTGGACTGATATTTGTGAAGAGATAAGTGCTGTTCACTGATGTTATGTCCATACATTCATAGAAAATTTAGCAAAAGATCCCTTGAATTTAGATCTGCTCAATTATTATAATTATTACAACACTGGTACATCTACTTACACAATTTACAACTACTGAAATCCATTATATCACCAGCAAAACTATTTAGCAATTGAATTGCTTATGCACTACTTACAATACAATGCACTTACAATTACAGGTGCTACTTACAATAATACAATTGCAATACTTACTCTACAAAACAATATGATTACTTTTTAAACTTGCAATACCAATTTTATACACTACTTACAAAATAAAACGATTACACAATCATGCTAATTATATTCATATTCTTATATCAAAACACTGAACAACAAAATAAAAGATACATGCATATTAAAAATAAATAAATAAAATTAATAAATAATATTGGAGTGAGTACCCATTTCTTTTCAAAGAAGTTGTTTTTGTTGATCTTTTTTTCAGTTTCATATTTAATCTTTAGTTTCGATTGCAGTCCTTGAATTTTAGGAAGTGTTTGGCTTCTTCTGCAGTCCCACAAAAACAATTTTCCAATTACTATAGATGAAATAGTTTAATAAATTTGATAAAGGGCATTGTTTTGATAAAACTCCAAATAAAACGTTTTGCACAGAAAGATGGAAGGTACTTAAGTACGATTCGAAATCAGTCCAGAACGTTTTGGAGTGAGGGCATTCATAGAAAAGGTGATATAAATTCTCAGGTTGATCATTACAAAAAGTACATGCATCATTAATTTTAAATCCTTTCAATAAAGTTCTTTTCCTTTAATAGTTTCTGATCATATGTGAAATATACCCCCAGAGCTTTAATCGGGATTTTAGGCCACTTACCAAAATGTTCTTCTTTACTTTCTTGTAATGATCCTATCCACATACCCTCAGTTTTTGAGACCGGAAATGCTTCGAAACCGGTCCAGTAGTTCAAATAATACTTCAAATGGCGGAGTTAGTATCTGCTAATATTACTGTGGTGTCGTCAGCATACTGTAAAAGTTTAGTTTCTTGCTCATCTCCGATATAAATCCCTTTGATGTCCGAATTCTGTCTAATGGTGATAGCCAGTAGAGTGCTTCCATAGCTATTACGAACAGATATGGAGACAACGAGTCTCCCTGCCAAACTCCTCGTTCAAGAAATTTAATGTCCTGCCGTTGTTTAAGATACAGCTTTGTATATTTTTATAGAATACTTTAACCCAATGAAGGAAATCTGAACCAAAGTTGAATGCCTCTAGGCATTTAAAAAGAAATTCCCATTCAACACTATCGAATGCGTTTTGAAAATCAATGAATAACATTAAGCCGGGAATGTTTTCTTTCACAGTAAAGTCCATGACATCGTAAATAGATCGTATAGTTTCGCCTATAAAACGATCTTTTACATATCCTGTCTGATTAGGATGAATAATATCAGGCAAGACATTTTTAATCACTCACTGAAAAACTATATCCCCGTTAATTCTTGATGCAATTGCTTTCGTCATTATTTTGGAGTCTACATTAACGAGGGAGATTGGACGCCAATGTTCTAAAAGTGAACGATCTTTCCCTTTCTTTTCAATTAGTGTGATGATTGCTTGTTTTTGAGAGCTAGACATATCATTATGTTGTTAAGGCAATTCTTATTTATGGGAATGCAGTAAATAAAATATGACGATGTATTCTTGGCTTTCAACTGTTGAAGTTCAACATAATTTGGAAGCAGAAAAGTGTTACACAAACAGTATTCAAAAGTAACAAGAAAGAGGCAGTCGATCATTTCCACTCATGCATTCGTGACCTTCACTACATGTACATGTGTACTTACAGAAAGTTAAAATAAAGCTTTTAAAATACATGCATTTGGGGATTAGATGGCTGTTAATTGTTTTTATGTCTTTGTAAATTCAGTGGGTCCTGTAAGTGCAACACTTGTTTATTGCAGTTGCTCAATTTTACTCACCAATAATAATTATTATTATTACACCCACAAAACTTTACGGATTTTCTTTATTGTTGTGAACCACAGATATGGCATCTGGTCTAGCAGCCTTTGCTTCCTCAACGAGGGAAAACACCAACTATGCCCGTCTGTGTCGTCTTCTCATAGATATTGGAACTGAGGCCCTTCGAAATATCTTTAATGGAATCCATTCTCCAGCCAATTTGCATGTGATTTTATCATGTTCTTCAGCACATTACACCACTTTAAAGAATCTTCAAAAAAAAAGAATTCTGAATCCCACACTGTGGGGAAAGCTGTACCCGGCCACAGCCTCACACGTGTCGTCAGCCGACTTTGATATTACACTTCTGATGGTACTGCTGAGAAATATATGTGGTTTGAGTCCTCCTGGTAGCACTGGCAGCTGGGACAAGCTTCCTCCTGTTTCTGATACCAGCATGGAGGCAAATATAGTGAGAATCAAGTGGTATAGAAATGATGTCCATGCTCATGTCAGTAAAGCTGCAGTTGATGATTCAACATTCAATGTACTATGGCAGAATATCAGCAATGCAATCATGGGACTTGCATCTGGAACAAATGCCACTTTATATGCTACAGCCATCAAGAAAGTGAAGACTGAGTGCATGGATCCTGATGCTGAGGCTCACTGGCGAGGTTTACTAAATGACTGGAAAAATTATGATGATAATACGAAGGAAATGCTGGAAGAACTTAAAGGTATGATGCCGAAGGTCTTATGAAATCCCATCAGGCAATTTTTTGGTTAGAGACTTGAAGATTTTTTGGACATCCAACTGTTTTGAATACTTGGAATTTCCAACTTTAATTTGGAACCCTAACATTACCTTAGCCTCATGTTTCTTGGGCTAACAAAGATAAATCTAACTAAAGGCACATTGCATTCTTGTTGCTGCATCTAATGCTGTCCTGAATTCCTGAGTTGAAGTAACTCTTTTCAGAAAACACACCACAACTTTGTCGTTCTCAATTTACAATGTACACAGGGCTGGTCAATGTGGTTAGTTCATAGGGACAGGTTTTTCATTAATGTGGTCTCTGGCCCTGGTTCATGGTGATGGCCCATGCACAAGTACCATGAAGTGGAGATCCTTGTTGTGTACTCATCCTAAATTTCATTATTTTGTATTGTTGTGCAAATCTTTGTTTCATTTGTTAAGAAGAGCTGTGTCTACATGTAACTTGAGTTATTGTTCCATAAAACGTCATTGAATCATTCTTATTTTTCTTCAAAGGAAATCAAGAGAGATCCAATGAACAGATTGTCAAGATCAAAGGTATTTGTTGTTTAAACAGGGCTTCTGATAGGATGGGGAAAAAATTTTGAAGATTACGTGGAAATTTTTGGCCATATTATTCATAAACATGCATTGATTATGCGGAAATTATGCCGGATTATGCGGAAATTTAAACAATTTATAGAACTAATAATTAGGCCCGTCCAATGTATTTACATGCTTATGGTAAATCAGGACTCGAAATTGCAACCAATACAGTCGCATTTACGACTGAATTTTTTCCCTTTGCGATTAAGATATCTGGACGAGTCGCCAGTTTACGACCAGCTTTCACCTTTAAAATAAAAGTGTTAGCAATCGGCATTTTGCCAAAACTTGTGCTAAAATAAATAAAGCGATAAAAAAAAAATTTTTTTCTCGACGTCATGAATTTTGTTTCAATTTGGAGATACACTGTATGGAGCAAAATTGTGATGTGGTTGAACCACGATCCATTCCTTCGATCATTTGCTATTTTCAGCGGTTTTTTCCACATACATGTATGTATAGTGGGCTCCTATTTTGTTTTGTACAACTTCATCTCAATGATTGATGCAACCTTGCGAAATGAATTCCCAAAAAACTTATTGGAATTCCTAGGAATTCCTAGGAATTCCCAACAATTCCAAGTCATGCAAATTAGGAAAACTTCACAATCTGGGAATTTTTGAGAATTTCTGAGATTGGATAACCATACTGCTGGGAATTACTGGGAATTCCTAGGAATTCCCAACAATTCCAAGTCATGCAAATTAGGAAGACTTCACAATCTGGGAATTTTTGAGAATTTCTGAGATTGGATAACCATACTGCTGGGAATTACTGGGAATTCCTAGGAATTCCCAACAATTCCAAGACAGCAGTAGACAACAAGGGGATTTTTTAAGATGTTTTGAGAATGGTCAATAATAGACCACTGGGAAATATTGGGAATTATTGAGAATTCCAAGGCAAAGCGGTACAAAGGGTGGATGGACTTCAATAAGAAATTTACCATGACTTCATTCACATTCTGTACTTCTAACTTAGACAAGTTTATTATCTACACACTGGAATGTCACATTAAGTTCTTAAACAACAACAAAAATAATTAATGGTCCTTAATACTCTCTAAGCAATTAAAATATTTAAATGAAGAGACCAATATGAAAATCGTGGGAAGAAAATTTTAAGTTCCATGTCAACACTTCTGTATTTTCACCAAATTTGATTATTCAACACAACACACCTTCAAATAATAATATTGGGCTAAAATAGAGAGCCTGTGAAGGAAATGCACCTTCATGATTCTTGTTAAATGCATTCCCAAATTATATACTGTCCCAAGTCCTGATAATAATATTTACCTTCTACCTCTGCCTCTGGGTTCGAACGCATTGACAGCAGCTTTGAAACCGCAGATTTGATTGGTTCAGTGCTTTGAAATCTGCATACTCCAGATGCAGACACCGCTATAGGCAGTGACAACCCCATCGAACGTAAGTGTCAATGTTTCCTCGACAGCATTCGATGACAAATCAAACATTCCATTTTCATGAGTGAGCTTTTCATAATGTCTGTTGTCGTCTATATATTCGACTGAATTTGGAACCATGGAATATAATCTGAATCGGGGAGGTTATTTGTGCGATCTTCGTGTGACTGTTCTTGCTTGTTTCTGCAATAATCCAGTGGATTCTCTTTTAATGCTGCATATATGAAGCATCTACCGTTTGAGCCAATGACCTCGTGTTCGAAACAAAGAAGCCTTTTTCATTCGCTTTTGGCGCCCTTACTTGAATATCCGATTATCGTGGATCGACTTTTGTGGCTGTTACAGTTAGTTAAGATGGTTTTTATTGTTGTTCAATGGGAGAACGAGGATACTGTCAGTGTGGTGAATGAAAAGCAAGTTGTTGGCAATGGCGAGTTACAAGAAGGCACTGACATGTGGAAATATCGACCGGTTCAAACAAAGAAAGGCTTGCCATTTTAATACAAAGCAACAATTCTTAAAGTTTTTGGTAAGTATGTTTCATAATGTGAAAAATATCCGTGCTTTATTCAATATAACTCATTATTGTTTAAGTCAGGCGATTGTTGTTAAAAAGCATGGCATTCAGCTCCGCATTCAGTGCGCGTTCACAGGCGGTTATTTCATGCTGCGTGTCCATTGTTTGCTTTCTTTCACCTTCTACTTGTGATTTTTATCATTGAAACACTTGTAATAACTTGTATCATTTCCTTTCTTGAAAGGAGAGTTTTTGGAATGATTTCCGTACAGGTCCCTACTTCATTATGCATGCAGAATAAATTAATTATTCATTCGCGCTATTGTTTTGTAGAACAATACGTATACCCAAGAGAACCGAATATATACATGGGTAATTTGTACTTACGGGATGAATAAAAACGGATCTCATTTTTTCTCTCCCTCCCTCTCTCTCTTCTTTCCCTTCATCGCCCACACCATTACTCGTTTTTGTCCCAGCTTTCCCCTTTCTATCCCTTCGTGTTGTTTTTATTTCCAGATCCCGCTCGGCTTTTTCTGCCATTTTATCCCACGATATGTCACTCGCAGCTTGCCTTGAACTCCGACCCACTGTAAACCTCTGGATTACTTGTCCCTGTTCTTTACCATGCACTGAGCTAACGTGTCAAGTTGCTAATTCACACCTTGAAAATGATATTTATTTTGAATTCTGGCTGACTATTTACATAACAATGATACGTAATTATATACACGTGCCGCGCCGAGCACCTACAATCGAACTTACACTTGTAGGTTACCGTTAAGAGATCCCTGTTTTACTACTCTTGAAACAACCCATCCCTTTAATAATGCAAACCGTAACCCTAATTACGACTAAAGGCACTGTTTAGGCTTAAGGTTAGTCCATGTGATAGTTTTAGGTTTTCAAGTATTGCTGCTGAACTGTGACCTGCTTTTCCTTCGTGCCCCGTGCGTGCGGCACACTTATAAGTTCACTGCGTGGAAGAGTGTACCACGCTTAAAGTCTGATTGGTGCATCTTTCATGGGAAACTTTCATGCACGAGTTCATTGCAATTAAAATCGTTTCATATTTCCCTTCTTTTGAAGCAAACTTGTGTCTTCGTAAAAATCAAGATGGCTACCGAAGTAAAAGGGTCACAGCAATGGGAGATTTGATCATTTGGAAATTGTCCCTGATTTATAGCCTTTCCAGGGTTGTGCATAGAGTGGTGCAAAGAAAACAATTTACTTTCGTCTTCCGTGTCCAAAACCTGTGTGAAAACGCAGTCAGTTGGCAAAGACAAAGTGCCGCATCGGGAGATGGATCTCTTTCGCGATGCTCAAGAAAAAACTGCAATGGATAGCCTTCAATCCGCCAGAACACATATTAATTTTCTGACCGTAAACTTTCCTTGAAAAAATACTAGCCCTAGCTACCTGTGGCCGGAAAGTTTACAACTGCCTACAAGACAAGGGCTAACATCATCTCACCGCAGTTAACCATCGCCTAAACTTCGTCGACCCAGACAAACGAGCCCACAGCAGGGCATTGAAAAGACATGATGGAGAGTGAAACGAAGTATGCCTCGTACGGGAACATCCATGGATCTCTACCAAAGCTATTTACTTGGAAGTATCATTGAGCACATTGCCGATCTCTACAAAGAGCGATAAATCGCAAAATCCCTCTAAATGCACCGTTCGTGATCCTAAATACAGGAAAGGAAGAAAATATACACTTTGCAGTGTCTCGGCGAATTTTTAAGCAGACAGGAAGAACAATTTCACGATAAAAAGAGCAGGTAGCCATTAAATTTCTTATGACAGTACTTTTATTTGGTTTGTTTGTTATGTTTGCGAATCTGAACCCTATTACAACGATTGCTTGAAACTCCACTTCTTGCGCTTATTCTAAAACTGAAAAATGGGTAAAATTGCATGAAAAGTGCTGAAATTGCAGGAAAAACTGTTCGATTTTCCGTATTTCAGACAGAAGTTCGACCGACTTTTTTAAAGTCATATCGACTTAGAAAAAAAAACCTCTAAAAAGAAAGAACAAAGCGCCACAGTCGCAAAGGACGTCTATTGTTATCGCTATTGTTTTCTTGAAACAAAGGAGTGTATGCATAATGAAGTAGGGACCTGTGCGGAAATCTTGCCAAGTTATTTCCCGTTAGATCCTAGGACTTAAAAGGCCGGTTATTTGAACAAAGTCTAACTGATGCAACAGGTTTTCCACAATCATTTGTATGACCTCCATAGCTTTCTTGGAATTAACTTACATACCTCTCGCCCTTTCCAATTCGGCCCGCTCATGTTCGTCCCATGCATTTCACAGGCTAGTCATTACCGGTAGTCACAATGCTACTGATAAATTAACGAGCTGAGCAAGTCATCTAGCCCAAAGCACTAATAAAAATGCTATTTGAATTTGAGGAAAAAAAATCAATGTGTGCCTGATTTAACTAAAAAATAACAAAGATATCATTTACATCACCTACACTGTATTGTAATTTACCTGCAGCTGCTCAAAGGAAGATTTGTTATGCCCACTTGGGTGGCTCATTGGAATAATGAAGAGGGTGATTTCAAACATATATCTTCCCTATAACTACTTACAGATAACTACATCAGTTGGTAATAATTAAACCTAAATTAACATTTTTCTTTCAGACCCTGAGTTGCTTCAGATGGTGAGAAACATAACAAAGCCCCTTGAGGGATTGAAAGTATTGCTTTTTCACCTCTTCACTCCAGATGAAGTGAGGCAGTCATCCCTCAAGGGGTGAACAAGTAACTGGAGGAGAAAATGTTGGCCTTCAGAAACAAAAATTGGATCTAATTTACTGTAAGTTCAAGATTCATATTAACAACCTACATGTCTTAATCCTTTTGGTCTCTTGATATTTTATGCCCTAGTTGAGCCCAAAAGATCAGTAATTTCACTTTTTTTTTCATTCTGGGTTCAAAATGAAGACAAAACATTAAAAAGCTGAAAAAGGTACAAGAGCTAATCTAAATGTCAACTTTG
>OX421451.1:5661232-5673732 GCA_949126865.1 Montipora capitata
CAATTATCTATTTTCTTTCCAAAGAAAATCAAGAGAGAACCAACATTGAGCTAGGAGAAGTGAAAGGTATTCTTTTTCAAATCCAATCTCAATTGTATGCATATTCAGGACAACTGTTGGGGCACACCAAATGACCTGGCAACCACATCCCGCCATCTCTTTGTTCTTTGTCCAGTTATAGCTTTTGTTGAGTAATGTTTTATCATTTTGTTGATGAACAGGACAGGAGCACATCACCGTTGGATTAATAATATTTATTTAGACTTACGTTTAATGAAATGTACATGTAAGGTGTGAATGCTCACTGAATCACTCTTCATTTTTCTTTTCAAAGAAAATCAAGAGAGAACCAACATTGAGCTTGGAGAAATGAGAGGTATTTTTGTTAAAATCCCATCATGATTGTATCTGTAATTAGAACAGCTGAAGAAGGGTCGCCATAGATGACCTGGCAACCACATTTCTCCCTCTCTTTAATTGTTCTTGCACTTGCTTAGGGTGTTTGCAGTGAGCTCCACTTTTTTGTTATTTTTTTAATTTACTTTATTTCTGCCACAATATCCAATATAATTTTATGTATAGTTGATAACATGTCGTACATGTAAGTATGTTACAAAAAAAAAAAAAAAAGAATATTAGTGGCGAGGAAGCTCGTAAGGAAACCACTGCTTTTTTAATACGAGCTCCTCAAAAGGCTTTTAAACAGGAGGCTGATCATGAGTTAAGAGCAAATTATCTTTTTTTATACACTAACGCACTCCGGGGACCACTCAACTGTGACTTATAGGAAATTTTAAACGTTAACCTAACTCAATTCCGTAATGACATCTTTTCTCAGAATCAGGACAATTAAAAAATGTTTGATAATCCCAATGACATGTGGCACGACTGGAAAAACATTTTCCTTGGCATTGTTGATAAACATGCCCCTTTGCGCTCAAAACGTGTTAGAGCTTTGAAATCACCTTGGATTATGTCGTACTTGAAACTGCGTATCATGGTATGCGTGAAAGAGACACAACGAAGTTGAACGCAGTGTGATCCAAGGACCCTGTGGATTGGTTAAATTATAAACAAATTTGTGATTCGCTAAACAATGCAATTAGACAAGCTAAGATTTGATACTTTTATCACTACTTTTTATAAAGATATCAAGTTTTTGCCTCGAGGCTTAGAACATGGTCACACCCACTCAGCCAATCAGTGCCCAGTATTAATGCATGCTCAATATCCCATGAACTGCCTTAAATTATGTAAAGAGGCGGGGGCTTTGAAGCACAGGGAAATTGTGGGGTAAAATAACTTACTCATTAGTAAGCTTTTTCCTTTGTCTAAAAGCCTAATTAGTATGCTCTATATAGAGCATACTAATGAGAAAATAGAGCATACTGATGAGTATATAGTCCATACTAATGAATTACAGGCTGCTAATTTAAACAAAAACAACTTAGTATGCTCTATATAGATATTTACCGACCACTTGGAGCTTTGTTGAGTTTTCTTTGGAATTTTGGCTCTTTCTCTTTGCTCAATTTCGTTCACTGTGGTACCTGTAGGCTTTTGGGAACAATGCACTTTTATCTAATTCATCCCCCAAGCACTCCGATATGTCTATGCTCTCAAAAGCAAGTAACTCTTGTGGCAAGGATGGCCTAAAGTATCTCAAGCTCTGTATACGGGCTCATAGCCCAAGCAAATGAGCCATAACAACAAACTAAGAATAAACAAATCCCCAAAGAAAGAAAAGCATTGTCAGTTGTAAGATTCTACCAACGTTACTGCGACATCCAAAAGAAAATAACAACGTGATTCCCAAGAGTGAATGACACAATTAAAATACGCTCATAAATAGAATCTGAGTAAAATTTGCTTTCTTTGTGCATTTGACCATATGCTAAGACAGTTAGACAATAAACGCTTGTGTCCTATGGCCTTAAGTGTTGTAATACTTATGGAAATCCGTTTTAACTTGTGGCTTCCTCCGCTGCTTTGAAGTGTTCAACGATCTTGGCTAAAGTACGGGTTGTTTTTGTCACTCGCGGGGCGTTGCTAGTTGTTGAAGATGGAGGCAGAGACAATACGCCAGCAAGCCCTTTTGCTCCGAACTTCTGGAAAACATTCTTTTAAAAGATCGATATGAAATGCCACTTCCGGCTATTTTTTCAGCAATCTGTTGCTTGATGGGAAATTCCGCGTTTGTTGGATGATAAAAGGGAGCTTAAGCAACGACAACGGCGACGGCAACGAGAACGTCATCTCAAAACATAAATTTGCGTTATTGTTATCGCTTTGTTACTTATTTAAACTTTTTTAATATGAAGGGGGTGTGGTAGTTCCTCAAAAATGACGCTGGTAGGAACGGCGCTCAATTTAGGGCAGAAAATGAAAATTTATCCTCAAGTAATGACGTTGTCCATAAAACTTCAAATTTGGCTATTTCAAGTTGTAGTTTTGCTGACGACGGCAAAGAAATGAACAAAAGTGAAAAAAGCACGTGCAGGGTGTGCAAAGCTATTGTTTTTTTCCTACTACGTAAATATGCAAATTTGTGACGTTCTCGTTGCCGTCGCCGTTGTCGTTGCTTAAGCTCCCTAAAGAGTTCCTGGGAACGTCTGAAGGAGTTCGTAGTGACGATCAAGGTATTTCATGTCGTTTTCTGCGTACTGTGTTGTTGACATGTTTTCTGTCAACATGTCCTCTGAAATGTTCAAATGGGAGTCAAAGACTATTCTTCTTAAAGCTCTAACATCCTCCATTGCATCGTGTGCGGGGAAAGGTTCATGGAAAAGTGTCTGATAAATGGATTGCTGATTTAATTTAACTGTGGAACCATCCGATAATACCAGAGAGGGATCTTTACGTTTCACCAAGTTCTTCATCACTGGGAGACTGAGAAAAGAACACGTTAAGAAAGGAAAGTTTTTCACAAAGTTGATGTCCACCTTGACGAAGAAGGGTTGGCGTATCGAAAACCTGAGAGTTGTGCCAGATTAAAACAGTTTTCTCTAAGAAGGTTAGAAACTTTTCCAATGACTTTCCAAGTGACACAGTTTCGACTGGTTGATTGTCTTTGAACAGGGTCCTGACGCCTCTGACTGTTCGGACACTTAAACCATTTACCCTTGTAGCATGAATATCGACATCCCTCAAAGGCAATATATAGTCGTTAAAACAGTGCAAACCTGATTGATCAACTGCTGAGAGTTGACATATTTCTGCAGTTTTTCCAGACATGTTTGTTTCAATATCGTGAATGACGAAATTGTAAGCGTTGTTTCTGTCATAGGGAAATTTCTCCGCCACTGGTCTGGTCGTTAGTTCAGGAATGCATGTTTCAAAGTTTTTCAGCTCCTCACTTGAAATTTTCAAATTGATGATGTCGAATTCTTGGATCAGTTTGGTAGAGTTGTTTGGATCCAGGTTAAGTCCTATTCCACTTTGGTATGTGTTTCCTTCCTTTAAGCTTGTTTTGACCATCAAGATTTAACTTCTGCTTACGTAGTTGAGCTCTTCGGTGTTTGAAATTAATGCTGTTTTTTCTTAGTTTGTCTTGGGTAGACTTGTGATCCATCCTTTCAATGTAGCTGATACAGTGTATACCAGGTTCAACATTGAGGCTCTCAAGTGTTTGGCTAATGTACTGATACCCAAGGTTTACTTGCGAAATACCACAGGCCACTCGGAAGTCATTACTTTCACTTGCACCGTAGTATCTAATTTTGGGGTTTTTGAGCCTATAACACTGTTTAAGGCCTCATTTCTTTGCAAATTTGCCCCAGGTGATAACTTTGCAACTACTATGTCAGTACAATATTCATCAAAAATTCTCTCCAGAGCTTTCCTTAAGTCATCGCCATAGAGATCTTTGCCATAGGGTAAGTCAGAGTGTTTATAGTTAGTAGGGTCTTTTTGGCACCACACCAGGATTCATTGCAATTTTTGTGGTTTCCAAACGAATGTGGTAGAATGCTTTGTAAGGATTTTTGAAGGGGTGATGGATTACCCTTATTTTGAGACACGCTATAAGTAAAACATTTGACCAAGTAGTTGATAACTTTCTGTGAGAGAGTTGATGAATTTACAAATTTCCCACGTTGGCTTAGGTTATACAACCTTGCAGTTAGTGATCTTCTGGCATGCACAATGTCTGTCCACTTTTCTACAGAATAAGGGACCTTCTCTTTTATATGTTGTGGAGTCTTCATCCCCGACATAAACAGATAGTTTGACATGAGAATTTAGGCTTTCAGTAAACAAATGGACTGCTGCCATAGGCTCCATAGCTTTTGATGATGCTGTGTGATTGAGTTGACAATTGTGTTGCTTGGCTTCTTTTCCAGTTTTTTTAGCATTTGTGCAAACCCTGCAGACCTTTGTTCTTGTAGTATAATCCTTAACCTTCCCATAGGTTACACCCATGACTGCAGCATGACCGGTTGACGAGTTATACCCCTTTCCCCGTTTTTGCCAACCCATTTCATATGAGCAGGGGATGATGCAGCCTTGGTCATCTGCTTTCTTTTACACCCTTTTGGATGGCAGCATTTCTTTCTTCTGACATTGCAGTTTTGCAACTTTTCTTTGTTACTTGCTCTACTGCATGCCCAATCTCATTTTCTTTCTCTCTAAAGTTACTCGATTCATTGAGGGAATATTTAATGTACACAGTAAATTATTTAGGTGGGTTTCACCGATTCCTGTATGAAGACACCCAAGAACAGCTCTTGAATTAACATCGTGACTGGGAGGACCTCTTTGACCACTCTTGTGTTCACTGGAGGTCTTGACAACATTTTCTGTACCACACACTGCACAGGTAACTGAGAACACTGAGGCTAACCCATATTTTTTTTCTGCTTTTATGTTCCACAACGACAGATTGGCCGAAAATGAAATGGCAATATTGATACTCAGGAAAATCTGATACTTTGTTCTGGCAGTGTGTCTTCTCCTTTAATTTGGAACGAATAAGCACAAGTAAATTTTCGCAAAAACTAACAAAATTTCACAAATGCAGTGAATGCAATTTGTGGTCTGTGGACAATTTGAAACTGCTTGTTTGTTCCAAATTCACCAAAAACATTTTTTGTGGTAACAATAGACTTAACAAGAATTTTTATTGTGTGACGCTTAGTTTAGGTAAGGGTAAGGTTTTCAGAACTTGCCCAAAAATTTAAGAACCAACCCCTGACTTTTTATGGCTGATTGCACATGAGAAGTTTTGTAATGTTTTGAAGATTTATTTTATGAGGTTTATCAACCTCATAATTGTTTCTTGGAAACCTGTTAATTTAATAGTCTCAAGGTTGTGTGTACTTGCCATAAAACTTAGAATTCATTTTGACTTTTCTTTAGTGTTGATTTTCTTTGAGCAGAAAATGTTTTTTTCTCACCTGCTTTACAGTGCTGACAACATTTCAATGAACTTCTCAAAACGTCCAAGTCCATGATTCTACTTCCATGTGGAATGCAATTTTCCTTGTTTGCTTGTTTCTGATAAAGATTCAAAACTTGTATGTTTTAATGGTAATTATATTATTAGGTTGTAACTGTAACAAAACATTTGTTGGAGTTTTAAAATTAAAAGTCAAAGTGTTCAGGTATAATCATGTTGACTAGATAATTAGCTATGAACTACCTGTGATATAATACAAAAGTTCAAATTGAGAATTGTTTCAGAGCAAAGAAAGTCTTGATGAAGCACTTGTCTTAACCTTTTAGGTGAATTGCTTGGTGTCATGTATACCGAAAACAAGATTTTAAACCACACCTGACTTAAACGGGTTTGTCTTTTCTTCGGTGGGGACCAATCTTCGACCATTTCTTGAAACTGTAATTTCCTCTTTGCCCTCCACTCCTTTATCCCACGAGTCCTGTCGTCCTTGTTTCCCCTTCAAGTGGGTTTCTTTCGTGAGAACCGCCCCTTTTCGTCACGCAATGATGGTTGTTTTTCCGGTGTCAGTTGCGCCTTTGCAGACATTCCAGCTGTTTTCGGTGTTTCATCGCCCAAGGAACTCAAAGCGAAGCCTCCGACCATAAAAAGTACACCGTGACCACTCTGCGACTTCCTTCGCGTACGATCACGACTGGCTTCTCTCTCTGTTGGCGCGATAAGTACTGCGAATTGGCTCCTCAGTTTAACCATGCCAGGAGAAGACGAAAGAAGTGTATTTTTAAGCACATTTTTAGGCGTTTTTTGATAAACACTTGTTCGGGACAAAAAGGACAGTGGTAAGTGGAACGCGACTCACGATAAAAGTCTCGCCACCAGTCTCGCCACCATGTTTATTTTTGTTTTTACTTTTCCTTTAAATACTCGCGCCATTCGTATCTATTCCTCGTGCGCCAAAAAAACTATATAGAGCCACCTTAAAATTTGGCTTTTTCAGACCTGTGCACTTTGGAAACATTTGATGGTACAGTGACGCATTACATCAATGGAGCCACAAAGTGGAAATCCTTGTTGTGTACTCATCCTAAATTTCATTATTTTGTATTGTGTTAATCTTTGTTTAATCTGTTCAGAAGAGCTGTATCTAATTGAATGAGATGCTTCCGTGAAGCATACACTGGGTTGCCTGTGGTATGTGTTACAGAAAATCAGAAGGCACTGAATTGTGTGGTATTGAAATACAGCATTCCAGTCTCTGAAGAATAACAAATAAAAGAGAAGCGAGAAACATTGGCTTCTGGGCTGACATGTTGATAATTTTCAAGTTCCCTCACAACTTCTTTTCACCACAAGTGTGCCCTCTGAGCATCTGACAGCTTTGTAATACTAAAGTTCACTGAAGTTAAGCCCTGTTCAGCGGGGTTAGTGTCAGGATGGGAGACCAAAACAATAAACCCCTCATAAAACAGAAGCATCTGACCGAAAAAACTACTGGTATTAACGCTAACAAATGCGAACTCAGCAAGGTACAGATTTTGTTAGCTTGCTTTATGCAAAACAAATATTGATGAAAAAGCAAATAACTATTGATACACAGTTTTTAGAAAGAGCAGAAGGAAGTTTCTGGGACGGTCGATCGAGAATAAAATATTTACGACATGAAAACAACATTAATTTTGAACCGTGAATATAGAATATAAAAAGTTACGATCAGCGACAAACATTTTGGGAGATTTTTGCTATGTTCAAGTAAATCGCAAAATCGAAAGTGACATGGCCGGAATTCGGCGGGCGCCGTGATTAAGTTACCGCGGCATGTTTACTCGCCAAACAGTGAAGCATCTGTGTCAAATGATGGCAAGATACCGGGTTTTTGTGAGTTTCTTTTTCTGTCAAGTGTTATAAAGTTTGACAATGAAATGAGCGAAGTCAAAACAAAGATCACAATCACCCAACTCTTGTTTAGGCAAAGTCAAAATTTACTCTCCAAGACGCGTACGACGTTATTTATCACCAGGTAATTCCATCATTTTGGAAATAGCAGCTACTTTATTATTCATCTGCGTCACAATTTTTCACTGATTTTGGGGCTCATTTTGTTGAAACTCAAGCACGCTTCCAACAGGCCTGTGAACCCTTCCTGCTTACAGAGCAATACTAAAAAACTTCTCCCATATCACATTTCAATCTTAAGCTCGAAAATTCAATACACAACATGATATTATAATTCACAAAGGCAGAAAATACCACAGAATCCTTTTCCAGCGAAAATTTTATTGAAACAAACAACATATTTGCTCTTAGAGGCGAAAACCTCTTCCTATTTCATTGCGTGCGTGAAGACAAGAAACTCAATCGTGTCAAATTTAATACCATGTACTTCAGGTTTCCTGAAGAAGCTTTTCCTTGCATAACAAGAAAATGCTTGCCTGTATATCCAATTGACTTGCCATTATTGAGCTTCATAAGGGTATATTTTGTTCAAAGATCCACTAAAACGCCATTCGCGTTACATGACTTTCGACGCCATTGCCGGTTTAGTTATTCGTTCACTACTGTGTCCACCAGAGAAATCTACGCATTTCCCACTACCCTCTCGATCCTAAGAAAATACGCGTAGAAGGCTCTATGCACAAAGACACCACTTAGCAGGGGAGTGACAGGCGAGACTTTTACCGACACGGAAAAAAAAAAAAAGAAAACGAAAAATAAAAAAACGACGAAATTAAAGACAGATTCTGACTGGGTTTGGCAACCCAGTAAAAAAAGGAAAACTAGACCCTCCGTGAGGGTACACTGGGTTGCCTGTGGTACGTGCACCGTTCGAGACAATTTCTTTCAAGTTGAAGGGTCATTAAGACCATTTAAGGGGTCACCCAGAAGTCATACCAGCAGAGGCCCTTTGGCTCACAGGTCCTCACACGTTCGTACGACGAAACAGATCCTTTTCTGAGGTTAAAAACCTGGCTACCGGCCTATTAATTAATCATTTGTCAGAAAGAAGAAATTCCTGTCCTCTTTAGAAAAAAATAGACACGCATTGCTTATGTGTGGTAGTGAAGTAACACAGCGATTTATTCCATATAAAATGTCAACTGAGCTGTGTGTTGTCTTTCAGGAGATTCAGGTTGTCCTTGCGTAATATGTAGCTCTAACAGTGCACGATATTGTTTTGGTATTGTCTATCATTGTAGTGCCATGCTACTTTTGGTTCCACAAATAAATTGCAAAATCGAGAGTGACATCGCCGGAATTCAGCGGGCGCCGTGATTAAGTTACCGCGGCATGTTTACCCGCCAAACAGTGAAGCATCTGTGTCAAATGATCGCAAGATACCGGGTTTTCGTAAGTTTCTTTTTCTGTCAAGTGTTATGAAGTTTGACAATAAATGACCGAAGTCAAAACAAAGATCACAATCGCCCAAACTCTTGTCAGGTTGACCATTGTTTCTGCTAAGTCAAAAATTTACTCTCCAAGACGAGGTTATTTATCACCAGGTAATTCCATCATTTTGGAAATAGCAGCTACTTCATTATTCATCGGCGTCACAATTTTTTGCTGATTTTGGGGCTCATTTTGTTGAAACTCAAGCACGCTTCCAACAGACCTGTTTATTTTCGTGAACCTTCCCTGCTTACAAGGCAATACTAAAAATATCCTCCCGTATCACATTTCAACCTTAAGCTCCAAAATTCAATACACAACATGATATTATAATTCACAAAGGCAGAAAATATCACAGAATCCTTTTCCAGCCAAACATTTTATGGAAACAAACAACATAAGATGCACTAAAATGCCATTCGCGTAGCAATGACTTTCGACACTATTGCTGGTTAACGAGAATAACAAACTCACGAGGCAGAATGTATATTTATATTTAATTAAGTTAGCACAACAGAAACTAACCTCATTTTGACACGAAAATGCTTTTCTATTGCCATAAAAACTCCAGTTAAGCTCGCATATTATAAAACATGATGAATTCATAAAGGACACCTTTTCCAGCGAACAGTTTTTTGAAACAAACAACATATTTGCTATTAGAGGCAAAAACCCCTTCTTATTTCATTACGTGCGTGAAGAGAAAAACTCAGTCGTGTCAAATATGCGCAGTGTTACAACAAACTAAAATTTCAGGATCAAACCGTTCCCATGAAGAACCTTTTCCTTGAATAATGAAGCACAAAATAGACGACAAGCTTTCTTTCAAATAATTCTTGGCTGTCACATTTCCAATAATTTTTTTTACCTGAAGACTGTGCAGAGTTGATCACTGATCCACTTAAGGTGTTCGATTCGTTCTCTGTCTTTGTTGAACCCATAAGTTACCAGAGAAATTTTCCATTTGGTTTCAGTGTTCTACACAGTAACAGCACACTTGGTAAAATATTTGAAATGCAGCTCACTTTGATTTCGGCTCGACGGGCAACAGATTGTTGTCGAAGTCCATTACTCGTCGCTTTTAAGATTCCACCGCCTGTCTTGTTCAGTATCCGATTGACTTGCCATTATTGAGCTTCATAAGGGTATATTTTGTTCAAAGATCCACTAAAACGCCATTCCCGTTACATGACTTTCGACGCCATTGCCGGTTAAGTTTATCATTCTACAGTGTCCACCACAGAAACCTACGCATTTCCACTACCCTCTCTATCCTAAGAAAATACGAGCAGAAAGATCTATGCACAAAGATACCACTTAGCAGGGGAGTGACAGGCAAGACTTACCGACACAGAAAAAAATTAAAAAACGACGAAACGCTACGCAGATTCCGACTGGGTTTGGCAACCCAGTAAAAATAAAACAAACTAACTAAACGAAGACCCCGACTGGGTTTGCCATACTGGGAACCCAGTAATTATTGTTCCATTAATGCTCATTGAATCATTCTTGTTTTTTGTCAAAGGAAATCAAGAGAGAGGCAATGAACAGCTTGGAAAGATCGAAGGTATTTGTTGTTTAAAGGAATTTAGCCTAATTTCTGAGATAAAGGTGTTATATAAATACGAATAATTGAATTGTGCAGTAGTATCAGGTGTTGTGCCAATGTAATCTTTTGGAGAAGAATTGCAACAGGAGCCGTCACAGTGGTGAACAAGCCTGCCTGAAAAAATTTGTTTTCTCTTTTTAAAATATTTTTCATGAGAATAAAATTGAGACAGGGTAAAGGAGTTCTGATGGAATGTTACTTTTGCTTGCATTCCTTCTGCATGCAGATGCATTACACGTACATTGTCATTAATTCATCTTACTCTCCTGAGCTCCTAAATTGAATTGTGGGAACCCTGTTTGGTACAGTGACGCATTACATCAATGAAACCAAAAATGTGGTCCGTGAACTGGGTTCGCAAGGGTGGTCCTTGGCCCTGGTTCAATTGTTGATGTCCCATGTACAAGTGCCATGTAGTGGGGATCCTTGTTGTCTACTCATCCTGAATTTCATAATTTTGTATTGTACGTTGTGCAAGTCTTTGTTTCATTTGTTAAGAAGAGGTGTGTGTTATTAACAGTGCGGCCATGGGCCGAGCGCAGTTCTTGCTCTGCACGTTGTTTACTTTTAACCGCGTGGCCATGGGCCGAGTGCGGTTCTTGCTCTGCGCGTTGTTTATTAACCGTGCGGCGATGGGCGGAGCACGGTTCTTGCTCTGCACGTTGTTTTTTTTTTTAAGTTTTGTTGGTGAGCAGACCCAAACTTCCACTCGGCCATATAGTCATTGGGACTTCGAATCACGCAATTTGTGATGTTTATTCACCAAAAGCTGTTAAAACGTTAATGTACTTAAAATTTTATGAATATTCCACTCTTTATTTAATGCAAAATATATTGCTTTTTGTGTTATTGAAGCGCTTGATTAGAAGCGAGTATTGAATACATTCATGTAAAAAGCCATTATGTCATTTATGGAATGTGTCGATGTTGCCACTTTCATTGGAAGGGAAATAACCACCGTACTAAAGATATCGGTGGATAACATAATTCTTGAATGAATGAGTTGCTGGTCCCCAGGCCCCTTTCTTTTACCCTACATTTGCAAAGACTTCTGGGATCGCCAGGGGGCAAACAAACCAGTCGACTCCGCTAGAAATATAAATTGTTTGAGTTTAAGAAGTAGGCATGGGTGTGCAGTATATGGGATGCGACATTGACCGTCGATATTCAGAGCGACAAATCAAACTAGTAATGTCTTCAGAGGTTTTACCCTCCTCGATTCAACAAAGCTCAAGACTTGAAATGGCAGCTTGAGAGAAACAGCTTCAAAGAACAAACTTCAACGTCACCAAGACAACTAAAGTTTGCCCTAATCATTTCGTTATTGGATACCGTTGTGATACTTGCGAAAATTCTACTTTGTATGTGAAAGGTCAAGTTATTAAGACAAGGGCAACAATGTGAAATGGTATGCTTTGGTGCCGGTTAAATCAAAGCTCGGAAAGAGTGTCAACACTGAATAATGTTCAATGTATACAGAAACCGATTCAAACCAACCCGCTGCTTCCAGTGGTACAGCAAACTCTTCCTGAAAACACAGCAACCAGCTTTTCCGAGGGTCAATAGGGTCGATTCACTAAATTCTTCTGGAATTCAACCTGCGGTTATATCTGACCTCAAACCGTCAGCTACTTCTGATCAAGAACATACATGTACCTGCAAAGGCTTATTCCGAAAATGTGACAACCATGAAAACGGAAATGAAACCATCCTCAACTGAAACTATCGAAAAGCGAATGTCGTCACATACAATTTTTGAAAGGAAAATCACACCTGAACAGAAACTATTCCCTTCTTCAAAACGATCTAATGCTAATGGTACGCAATACAAAACTGAAAATAAAATTAAGATTGTTGATGTGAAACCATCCTTGACTGAAATTGGAAAACTTAACTCAGAATTGCTTGATGACGAAGCACTTTAATCCGAAGCTTTCTCCACGTAGCTGTCATGGCATTTCTTCACTGACGGCTTGTAATCTGGCTTTGAATGTTGCTTTCGTTTTCCTTATCGATGTTTTCTCTAGCCTTCACATTATTGCCCTCGTCTGGATAACCTTTCATATACAAAATGGGCTTCTCGCAAGTATCACAACGGTATCCAACAGCAAAATG
>OX421451.1:5686232-5688732 GCA_949126865.1 Montipora capitata
CATCTTACTCTCCTGAGCTCCTGAATTCAATTGTGGGAACCCTGTTTGGTACAGTGACGCATTACATCAGTGAAACCAAAAATGTGGTCCATGAAGTGAGTTCGCATGGGTGGTCCTTGTCCCTTGTTCATTGTGATGGCCCATGCAACAAGTACCATGAAGTGGGTGTTACCGCCGGAGAACTGTGATTTTTCTTTCGGATTGACATTACGTGGACATTATACGAAGTACTAAGTAGGAAACTTTGTAACCCGGATATGAGCACATGTTTTTTTTGGTCGTGTGGAGTTTTAACTGTGAGAAAAACTGGCTGGACTTGTGGAATAAATTATGGTTAAAAAATTACAAATGCTGTTGAGTTGAAGTATTGGCAACATTTTTCTGGGCTTAACTGCAGAATACCCCGCCACTCGAAGTTGTACCCCTTAAAATCCGGATACCTGGCTACGCAGTTTGTGCACGCTCCATCTTTTTTATGTTTTTAGAACGAGAGGCTACGGGGCCACGGGGCTACGAGGCTACGGGGCTACGGGGCTACGTGGCTACGTGGCTACGTGGCTACGTGGCTACGTGGCTACGTGGCTACGTGGCTACGTGGTCGACATAATATACATAATATTTTTATATAAACATCACAAAATATGCCGCTTGCATCGAACGCGTTGGTGTTGACCTTGTTGCTTCTTGCTACCGCAGTCCCGTAGTCGCCAAAATGAATAAGCACTAGTTTACTGATTAGGCCTAAGCATTCGCGTAAAATTTTAGCTTTCATTTTGTGGTTCGGTCAACTACACTTTTCACGAGATCATGTGAAGAATAAAGCACTCGTTTACTGATTAAGCCTAAGCGCTCGTTGCAGTGATTAGGCCTAAGAACTCGTAAAATTTTATCTTTCATTTTGTGGTTCGGTCAACTACACTTTTCACGAGATCATGTGAAGAATAAAGCACTCGTTTACTGATTAAGCCTAAGCGCTCGTTGCAGTGATTAGGCCTAAGAACTCTCGTAAAATTTTAGCTTTCATTTTGTGGTTCGGTCAACTACACTTTTCACGAGATCACGTGAAGAATAAAGCACTCGTTTACTGATTAAGCCTAAGCGCTCGTTGCAGTGATTAGGCCTAAGGGCTTAACTGCAGAATACCCCGCCATTTTGAAGCTGCACCTCTGAAAAGGCTGGATACGCGGATACGCAGTCGAAAGTACCACCCCTCCCCAGGTAAACTTAAAACTATATTGAGAAGTGGATACGCGGATACGCGGATACGCAGTGGAAAACATGGATACCCGGATACGTGGATACGCGGACATCACACAGGAACTGGATACCAACTTCGTGTAACATACTTCAAAATGCTCTGTAGTATATGCATGGATATGTGGATACGCGGATACGCAGTGGAAAATACTTCACGTATTGTTTCAGTGATTAGGCCAAAGCACTCTCGTAGAATTTTAGCTTTCATTTTACGCTTCGGATAACTACACTTTTTCACGAGATCGTGTGAAGAAGAAAGCACTCGTTTACTGATTAAGCCTAAGCGCTCGTTTCACTGATTAGGCCTAAGCAATCTCGTAGAATTTTAGCTTTCATTTTACGCTTCGGTTAACTACACTTTTTCACGACATCGTGTGAAGAAGAAAGCACTCGTTTACTGATTAAGCCTAAGCGCTCGTTTCAGTGATTAGGCCTAAGCAATCTCGTAGAATTTTAGCTTTCATTTTACGCTTCGGTTAACTACACTTTTTCACGACATCGTGTGAAGAAGAAAGCACTCGTTTACTGATTAAGCCTAAGCGCTCTTTTCAGTGATTAGGCCAACGTACTCTCGTAGAATTTTAGCTTTCATTTTACGCTTCCGTTAACTACACTTTTTCACGACATCGTGTGAAGAAGAAAGCACTCGTTTACTGATTAAGCCTAAGCGCTCGTTTCAGTGATTAGGCCTAGGCAATCTCGTAGAATTTTAGCTTTCATTTTACGCTTCGGTTAACTACAATTTTTCACGAGATCGTGTGAAGAAGAAAGCACTCGTTCACTGATTAAGCCTAAGCGCTCGTTTCAGTCATTAGGCCTAAGCACTCTCGTAAAATTTTAGCTTTCATTTTGCGGTTCGGTTAACTGCACTTTTCACGAGATCGTGTGAAGAAGAAAGCATTCGTTTACTGATTAAGCGTAGTAAACACTCGCTTCAGTGATTAGGCCTAAGCACTCTCGTAGAATTTTAGCTTTCATTTTACGCTTCGGTTAACTACACTTTTTCACGAGATCGTGTGAAGAAGAAAGCACTCGTTTACTGATTAAGCCTAAGCGCTCGTTTCAGTGATTAGGCCTAAGCATTCTCGCGAAATTTTGCGGTTTGGTTCTTACAATATATTTAGAAGTTTACTTGGGGAGGGGTGGTATTTTCGACTGCGTATCCGCGTATCCGCGTATCCACTTCACAACATACTACTTAGAAGTTTACTTGGGGAGGGGTGGTACTTTCGACTGCGTATCC
>OX421451.1:5693732-5696232 GCA_949126865.1 Montipora capitata
TGTGTAGTTTTTTTCCATTTATTAATTACTTACTACTGTAAATAAGAATAGTGCAGTAGGTCTTTCTATCGATCGTTGATCATTGGAGCGAATGCAAAGCGGAAAGGGAGGCGGGGGGGGATTTTAGGCGACCGGAAGTGAGCGACCTTCCTTTTTCACTCACTTCCGCTTTCTTCAGTTCGCACCTAAAGGTCTTGTCAACAAACATGTTAGAATTTGTTGTGAGTAAATAACAAAATCAATACCAACAATTGTCTTACATATAGTGGTTAAATTAGTCTCCCAGTTCCCTAGCTGCTTAGCCCCGTAGCCCCGTAGCCACGTAGCCCCGTAGCCACGTAGCCACGTAGCCACGTAGCCACGTAGCCCCGTAGCCCCGTAGCCACGTAGCCCCGTAGCCCCGTAGCCCCTTAGCCACGTAGCCCCGTCGCCCCTTAGCCACGTAGCCCCGTAGCCCCATAGCCCTTTAGTGTGTCTATTTCTCGCTCTAAAAACATAAAAAAGAATTAACGTGCACAAACTGGGTAGCCAAGTATCCGGATTTTAAGGGGTACAACTTCGAGTGGCGGGGTATTCTGCAGTTACTCCTTTTTCTGGTCCTTCGAAGCCGGAGAGAACGAGCGAATCGAAGAAGTGGTGTGGAATTTGGGAATTTCGTATGGATTTGACCGAAGCCATCGGCGATGGTGGATGCCCTTTGGATTCAACTCACACAACCCAAACAGTGAGTACGAAAATTGTGAGTTTAAAAGACAAACGTGCTGTCGTCAAAAGAAGAATAACTAACACTCTGAAGAAACTAGATTCAACTATTGCACAATATGGACGGAAAGCTATAATTCGTGGCTATGTAAACAATCTGCAAGAATATCTCATTGAAGCAAAAGACCTTAATGATGAACTCGTCTCTGTAATCCCAGAGAACGAACACGAAACCGTCTTAAATTGGTACGAGGAACAACTCGAAAGAATTCAAGAAGCTAAATTGGAGGCTAATGCGCACCTTGACAAAAGAGTAGAAGAAAGTTCTAGCGGATTAAGCTCGGTTAAACAGTTTAGAATCCAATTGAGGCCTTACACTACTGTAAAATTGATTTTAAAATTGTTAAAAAACGTTTAGAATCCGAGCTTTCGCCGATCTACGGCATCATCAGGGATAAGAAAAAATATTCCGCATAGGGCTTATATACAGGTCATGTAAAGTAAAAATGTGTGAAAAGCGAAAGAATGTGGGGGTAAAATGCCTAAAATAAATAAAGAGGTGTGAATATAAATCAAAGTGCCACTGTCGTTACTCGTGGATATGAAAGTTACCGCGATTGTTTACAATTGGCAGGCTGACGTTTTCCTTATGCATTAGCATTGATAGTTGGATAATTGTGTAACAGCACGGTGGGCTCTCATATGCAACTAGATTCCCAAAATAATGCATGTATATGAGGTAATCCCCTTTGCTGGAATTCAACCCTGTGAAATAAGTATACCATTTCTCCAATAGGCATAAGACAGGGGCACCCAACGAAAATATAGTTCAAAACCACTTAAACATAGCATTGTTAAACGTATTTTGGTATTTAAAGGGTAGATATAGGCATATTTTTATCCCCTAATTTTTTTTTATCTGTTCGGATTTCCTAGCTGAAAGTCTAGTGATCCGAAAATTATAGAAATCAAAATTTACCTTTTCGAAACTTTCAGCCAGAAGAAAGGCTCCCGAAGATTCTAGGTGACCTTTTTAGGGTAAAAATCCGTTAAAAATGGGCAATTATAGCATTTTTTAGATGTTCGAAAATCCTAGGACAGGCAGGCAAGCAAGAAATTTTAGAACAAATGTTCCGAAAATTCTAGATCTCAAATCGCCTTCCGAACAGATATTTTCCGAAATTTGACGTTGGGTGCCCCTGATAAGATTACTCTTTAACACATCCTCTATAAAGAGCTGTACCTTGTGTTCAAAGTTCGTTTCACAGATGACAAGGTAATTTTGAATAAGGTGTGATTTTTGTTGCCAGGTCATATTGTTAATGTCATCAGGTTTAGCAAGTAGAGCAGATCCATTTAGTAATATTAACACTCTTTGTGCCAGTTATACATTCCTCCAACAAACCTTGCGAATATTTATCACTATATTTAATACTGTTACCCTTAGAAACAGATGATCTGAACCATAACTGATCACAGCAAGTGCATATATATTCAGGGCCATGTGTTATCTTATCACGAAAAAGACTGATGATCTGAACCATAACTCATCACAGCAAGTGCATATATATTCAGGGCCATGTGTTATCTTATCACGAAAAAGACTGAATCACTTTTGACATGGAATGTCTAATAGAGTCTTGACCTTGACAAATTTCAGTTTGGTTTAGCCTTGAGCTCTGCATAGCTTTCCTTAAATGGTTTTGTGCTTTTCTGTTTAGGTCTCTGGTATATTCTGGATTGCTTTTCTTTTCCTATTCCCTTTCTGCTTTAATAGTTTCAGATCTGTTTTGGCGTT
>OX421451.1:5703732-5723732 GCA_949126865.1 Montipora capitata
CAGTACGAGAATGCTGCCACACCCTGTTAGAGGTAGAAGGGTTTACCGAAACCGATGCCAAAAATTTCATTCTGAAATATTTCAGAGAAAGGGAGGATTTGGCAGAAAAGCTCTTGGACAAGCTGGACTCTGACATAACCTTACAAGACCTTACAGCAAATCCGTTAAACGCTACTCTTCTCTGCCTCCTCTGCGAAGACTTTGAAGGACAATTTCCCGAAAGTAGAACTCTGGTTTACCTTGAAATAGTTGAATGCGTGCTGAGAAGGCACAGGCTAAAGATGAAATTACCAGAAACAGATCAAGACCTCGTAGCATTATACCAAGTTGAATTGAAGCAACTTGGCTGTATCGCCATGGAGGGTTTGGAGAACGATAGCATGTATTTTGACCAGAGGGCATTTCAGGGTTTCTCAAGCGATTTAAAATCTGGCCTCGGATTTTTGTCCGTGGAGACTGGACGAAGTAAGCGAAGACCGGGTCGAAGCTATAGCTTCCTGCACAAGAGCTTTCAGGAATTCTTCGCAGCACATTATCTTTGTTGTCAGCTTCTTCATGGGGAAATCTCTGTTGATAGCTTAATTGCTGACCTCAGATATTTTAAAGAGTTCCGGCAGGTGCTGATGTTTACGAGTGGTATGTTGGCTCAAAAGTGCGAAGCAGCAGTGAAGGCACTTATCGCTCGTGCAGCTACTCGAGTCAACCAAGAGAATGATCGTCTAGATGTTGCATTGGCCTGTATTAATGAATGCAAGAGAGGGGAGAATACTTTTGACAAAGAAATGGCACAGTTTTTTGGCTCACATCTTCAACTTCAGGATGCTAATTGCTACAGGTAAGGTTATAGTAAAAGTAATGATTTAAGTCAGCAGTTTTAGTTTAAGATTGATTTTCCACCCACATTAACGCTTTCCCAATAATTCACCTTTTCCACCCACATTAACGCTTTCCCAATAATTCACCTTGAACATATGAAATTGCATTGCAGATCTTTTTCTATGAATTGTAAGAGAACATAATGTAAACATAATGTAGTAATGTAAAAACAAATAATAATGATAATAATAATAATAATAATAGTTTATTATGTGTACATTATGTTCTCTTACAGTTCATTTTGGTCGTTTTCTTTCGTACTTTATATACGACTGCAGTAAGGCCTACATGCAATCTGTATTACTCATATGCTTTATCTTTAAAACTCCGAGACACTCGAAAGTTTTACATTATTGGGTAACTTACTCAACTGGAGTCGTTTAACACGTATCATTGAGTGCAAAAGCTAGAAAGGCTTCCACTTCCCATCGTGGGTTTTTAGTGTATCGTTCTTTTTGGCTACACATCGCTCAATAAATCCAATGTGTTTTAATTTAGTAATTGGAGCAGGCAATGTCGGAAAAAATTCTTAGGGCGATTGTGGTAAAATAATTGTTTGTTTTCCAGCAATGGTAATGTTATTTTTGTTCTCTTACAGTTCATTTTGTTGGTTTGCTTTCCTACGTTTTTTACTACTATATTTATGCATACACACAGACTGTATCACACATAAGCTTTATCTTTAAAACTTCCAGGCACTCAAAAGTTTACATTATTGCGTGTGCATTTAAGTAAGAAACATCATCCTTTAAAGAAAGGCCATCTCCTAGGCTGGACAGAAGAAGTCTTCATTGCGAGCTGTGTGGTGCGAGGACCTGTAGTCACTTACCAATTGGAAGAATGGGATGGCACGCCCTTGGAGGGGAGTTTTTACGAGCAAGATGCCCAAAAAGTCACCGTGCAAGACGATGCTTTGTTCCGAGTGGAAAAGATTTTATAACGACGTGGACAAGCGGTGAAAGTCTGATGGTTAGGCTGGCCCGAAAAATATGATAGTTGGGTCCCTCATTCAACCTTGACGCGTGCATAAAAATGACCAGAGAAACAATAAAAAATTGAGAGATGTCTTGTAACGTCACACTGTCGAGCGATGTGCCGCGGACTGAGTTCCCCGACAATGGACTGTCTGACTTCAAGGCACGGTTGCCTAAAGATCGTGTCTGGCAGGAGGAGGACAATCGCTGGGAAGTAGGATTGTAGGGCATGTGCCTCCCTCCTACACCCGCCGCTCCAACGCATCTTAAAGACCGCTTAGAGTCCTTGGAACCTATATTTCATACGATGAGAAACAAAACGAGGAATTCAATTTTAAAGGCAAGATGCAAAAACTTGACACCATTCTTGGCATATGGAACTCTAGGAACCTCACTCTTTTTGGTAAGTGTCATATAACGAAATCCCTTGGCATCTCACAGCTAGTTCACCCACTTTCAACATTCGATTTCCCGACACAATTGGTTCAAGCTGTTAATTCAAGCGTTTTTTTTAATTTATCTGGAAAAATCGAAGAGACAAAATCAAAGGTAAAATTATGATCCAAGACTATAACAAAGGTGGCCTACGTGCTCCAAGCATTGAGACCATGGCTAAAGCACTTAAACTGGCATGGATATCCAGGTTCTTACAAAGTATACCTGCGCATGATGACGAATCATGGAAGGTCATTCCCTTCCACTTTCTCGATAAATACGGTGGCTTGAACTTCCTGCTACGTTGTAATTGTGATAAGAATTTTCTTGATAAGATGTGTCTTCCCTACTGCTATAAGTTGATATTACTACATTTCTTAGAACTTAAAGTTTCTTATAATGCGCAGTTTTGCCGGTTTGTATTATTCAACAATAAAGATATTTTAATTGGCAGCTGTTCATTCTTTTATAGAAGTTGGTTGAATAAAAATGTCTTTCTTGTTCAAGATCTCTTAGGAGATGATGGAAAGGTACTCTCTTACTCGGAATTTTTTTGGAAATTTGGACTGAACGGTAATTTCCTACAATACATGCAAGTTGTTTCTGCGATTCCTAAGGATCTGATCAAGGACGCACGGAGACACCACATTGATAAATCTAGTATTTTGTCCAAAAGCTCCTTCCAGCTCTCAGCGGACCTTTCATTAGATTTACTTAAAATGAAAAATAGAAATTACCACTGGCTCTTGATTAGTAAAGATCAACAGGAAATAAACGCTAACATGAAATGGGAAAGAGACTTCCTTCCTGAAAAAATACTTGCAAGGCATCATTTCTCCCGTGTGAAAAATATTTGCAGAGATAACAAACTAAGAGAATTCTACTTTAAACTCTTACACAGAATTGTCGTCACAAAAAGAGAACTGTTCACGTATGGTATTGCAGAAAATGCGCTCTGTCCTTACTGGACACAAAATGATTCAATAATTCATACTTTTTGTAACTGCCAGTGGACCAAGTGGTTTTTTTCAGAAGTAATCAAATGGTTCAATGTTGAAAATGCCACCTCCTTTGCGCCATCCTCAAGTGAATTAATCTTTGGTCTTAATAATGAAAGAAAAAATCAAAGCTCATTGGCAATTGTCTACTCTTTTGTTTGCTAAATATTACTTGTACATAAATAAGTTAGCTCCTAAAGATTTATCTTTGGATGAATTTAAGGCTAAAGTCAGTTGGAGATACGATTTCGAAAAACCCCCTTCTTCAATTAGTTAGTAAGTATCCCATCCTACCGGAATAATCTGTTAATTAGCAGGTCTAATGTTACTGTGTGAATTATTACAACTGCTGTATTATTTTTATTTTTTCTCGTCTTTACGTAATTTTCGATCCAATCTGTAATATCGTTATATACTTTCTTTTAGTTTTAAATTTTGCAACTGTAATATGTGTTTTGTCAATAAAGGTTAAAGAAAAAAAAAAAAAAACTTTGTATGGGAAATAAAATACTGTCGATTATGAAGCCTAAAAAATGTTCACTTTAACGTTCATCAATAAAAGGAATGAAAATGACTCACCTCTGGTGTATTCTTGTGCCTTTTGGAGCTTATTTTACCGTTTCGGGAATTCTGTGTTTTCAATGTTCTAAGGTCAAGGCTGCACACTAAGATTTCGACCGTCGTCAGCTCAGAGGCGGTTTGCGCCTCGAAAATCCATCCCAGCCGCGATTTTTTCACGCAAAGCTAAAGCCACATCATTTGCGAACCTTGGTGAATGTTTCGTCGTCAAAAATCCCCACGCACTTGGCTGGAAATGAGCATTTTCTGCTGCCGATGCCACGATAGCCGATGAATTTAACAGATACTGATAACCGCAAAGGACACGGGGCTTGGGTCCGAGGTCAAATTAACTCCACCCGATGAGGTGCAGTCATTTCATGTACAACACTTACCCCATCCCCACAGCGGCTTCTCGAACAGCTCCATTGTTACGAGCAAGGCTGTGGGAATGGGGTAAGTTCTTTTCTTATTTACATAAATGACCTATCTGATAACATTCCTTCTCAAATCCGCCTGTTTGCTGACGATTGCATTATCTATCTTGGACTCTCTTCTTCTAAATCACCTGCACTACTTCAATCAGATGTAGATTCTCTTTTTACCTAGAATGTAGGTGTTACCTATAGGCAGCCGTCACCGCCAAAAATACAAGCCTTGTAAACCGTTAAGAATAAACTGGATTGGTCTAACTGTTTTTGTAGAATCAGAATTTGAAAAGGGTTATTTAAAACACAAATGGTCAAGTCACCTTTGGAGAAATGAAATACCCAAACATTAAATGGTTTATACAGTTCAGAAACTGTAGAGAGACCCTTGGTGAAGTGATTCAGTGAAAAATTGAGTGGTCAAGTGTACAATGAAATAGATCAGTCACCTCATGCAATCGTCGCAGCCTACACAGAATCGGTCAGTGCCAAAGACGGCCGGTGTAATTTTCCTTGTTCAAATGACATAATCAAGTCTTGAATGGATCGGCGAACTGCGACATGATATGCACAGGGCCGTAGCCAGAATGACTGATGCAATGTCCATGGTTGAATTCTCTACGTAGGGGTTCTAGGTGTTTATGATGAGTACATTTTAAAGACAACAGTGGAATCACCCTTTATTTTAAAGAATTACGAAAAAATGACTGAGGCAAGTGCCTCGGTTTGCCTCATACTGGCTACGGCCCTGATGCAGTGACACGGCAAATGTGATATCAAGAAAGGACCATGGCACTGTTTTTGTGGGGAGAAAAGTAAAGTTGTACGAACGATGAACCCTGATTCCCCCAATGTGGGTCGCTTTGTCTTGACATGTTGCCAGAACATGCCCTGTTGGTTCTTCCAATGGTTGGACCGTGAGTGGTCAGACCAGATGTTTCAGCACTGATGGCAAGAGGCCAGAAAGAATGGCTGGAAAGGAGAACAGGAGGAAAAAGCCAGTGGGTTGGTCGAAGTGAACGGACCACTGGACCATCATCAAGCCAGAAAAAAGCGAGAGTTGGAGGAAGCAGAGAACAAAACGGTGGTGATTCAGGTGCCCAGCCTGCCCGACAAAAAGTTGCAGGAGGAACTAGAGAAGTACGTGAGAAAGTGGCAATGGATGGCTCAGCAGAAGAAGTGGATGGAACACGTCGAGTTGCAGCAGAGGTGGTGCCGGCGAGTAGAACACACCTGCCCCCATTATGCCCAAACTGTTGCATGCTTGTTTTGAACAATTGAAAATGCATGAGATGGAAATCGATAAGGTATAAATAAAAGCTTCAACCCTCAAATCTGTGTTTGTCATTATGTTGTGTGTCGAGCTCGGACGATGTCTGTTGAGAGCGGTCGTTGCTCATGTGACCCAACTCCCTTATTGTGAATTCGAACAACGGGTTTGTTGGCGTTTGTTGACTTGGCTCTGATTGGAAATGATGAAGGTGCTCAGAGGCACACAAGAATGGGATGGATTTCCTGGTGACGAACTCATCGATACCCTAGTGGTGTTCGAAGTCATGAAAGAAGGGATCAACTATAAGTGGAGTCATTTTGTTATCTATGTGGACTGGTTGATGACGACACTCTGACCCGAACGTGCTTATCATACGTGGCAAACCCTTAAAAAGCATCATCCGCAGGACATCCCAACCATTCTGGAGTTGACGACACATTGGCTCGTCGCCAAAACATGTCGAAATGGAAATGCCGCCGCTGCGTCGCCGCCACGCCCATTGTGAGTGCGTACACGGATCCTCAGACCCCGGGTTCATTGGGTGGTGTGGATCGGTACACTCAAGCTCAAGGATTGACGCGGAAGAAAACCTTACGAGAATTGCAAGGGGAATTGGCCTACACACTGCATCGCCCCGTTCAACAACGGTTCAAGACGCTCCCGGTCTTGGTGTTTCACAAGGACGAGCAATGGCAAGCCGATCTGGTGGAGATGCAACCGCTCAAACAGTGGAATGGTGGGCATCGCTATCTATTGATGGTCATCGACATGTTGTCCAAATTTGCTTGGGTGGTGCCCGTGAAGAACAAGACAGGCACGGTGGTAACTTAAGCTCTTGAAAAAGTCAACGTTTAAACACGGATCTGGGTAAAGAGTTTTACAATGCCCCGTTTGTCGGATATTGAAACGAGAAGGGATCCAGCACTTTTCGACGCATGGGGATGCAAAAGCATCCATAGTGGAACGCTTCAATGGTACGTTGAAAGAACGCATATCGGTATTTTACCGCACGGAATACTCAAACGTCCTGAACGTGTTACCCCAATTGTTAAACGGGTACAATCAGACCTGTCAAAAAAGTATTGGCATGGCCCCACGAGATGTCACCGATGACAACGAACGAGTTGTGTGGACCAAACTGTATGGAAAACGTTTGAAGCAACGCTCTCGACCTAAACTCAAGCTGGGCGATCATGTGCATTTAAGTAAGAAACATCATCCTTTAAAGAAAGGCCATCTCCTAGGCTGGACAGAAGAAGTCTACATTGCGAGCTGCGTGGTGCGAGGACCTGTAGTCACTTACCAATTGGAAGAATGGGATGGCACGCCCTTGGAGCGGAGTTTTTACGAGCAAGATGCCCAAAAACTCACCGTGCAAGACGATGCTTTGTTCCGAGTGGAAAAGATTTTATAACGACGTGGACAAGCGGTGAAAGTCCGATGGTTAGGCTGGCCCGAAAAATATGATAGTTGGGTCCCTCATTCGACCTTGACGCATGCATAAAAATGACCAGAGAAACAATAAAAAATTGAGAGATGTCTTGTAACGCCACACTGTCGAGCAATGTGCCGCGGACTGAGTTCCCCGACAATGGACCGTCTGACTTCAAGGCACGGTTGCCTAAAGATCGTGTCTGGCAGGAGGAGGACAATCGCTGGGAAGTAGGATTGTCGGGCATGTGCATCCCTCCTACACCCGCCGCTCCAACGCATCCCAAAGACATCCTGGTGCATCCAGCCACACGTTCATCTAGCATTAAGAATCCCAACCGATACCTTTGCATGTATTCGTTCGTGTCCCACGATGGGGTCCGGAGTCTGAGGGCGGACGGTACTGTTCGAACCAGTGATATACTCCCTTCGTCCATGGGAGTCGAGTTTATCAAGAGTATCACAGACACGGTGGAACAACGGATCTTCAATACAATGCCGGTGGGGGACACTCTGTATTGCGACATCCAAGTAGGAGACGCGACGGTCAAGAGAAAGACAGCAATGACGTTCCGATGGGGCGGGGGAAGATCTGGTGATGGATAATACGGTCACCCTCACTGAATCGGTCAAATGGATGTATTTTGGAATCACTCTCTAATTGGGTCTGAATATGGGTTGGATCCAGTATCGTACACCCGATGAGAATGAACCGGATCATGTCATGCAAGGTCCAAATCTCCTGTTGTTACCCAAAGACAAGATAGGACCCAAAGTGGATTTTACGGAGGAGCAGTTTTATGACGGATCCGTCTTCAAAGATTATCCGAACGGATTTCAGAAACAACCTGTGATGTGGGTTGTGGAGTCATAGGGATGGAAAACTCTAAACGACGGTTTCAGGTTCATGGTGCTATCCAACATGTACCATTGGCGTTTTGTTCGGATGAAGGAGGCCTATGCATGATTCCATGTGACGACACGGCCTCCCGTCATCGAACGTCTGTTGTACATGTACGTCAATTTGATCGAAAGTCCATGGGTGGAGGAGACTTACGATGAACTGCTCCGGACCGTCCCCTATAAAAATGAGGGGATGTGGTGGGAACCTCGGCATGGAGTATCACCGTCTCCAAGGTTGAGATTGTACAGGTTCGTGTGACCGAAGTCGATGGACATCGAGTAGTATTTCCTATGGATCAAGTGCTTCGCGTTCGATTGCATTTCGTTGTTGACGTCATGGATTGTGTAGTTTTACTCAGCGATGTCTCGCCAGAATTTCCGAATAATACCAGCAGCAGTTTCAAAGTCTGTCTACCGCATCCTGTGAAATTTGATGGAGACGGGAAGTGGGTCTGACCTCTGTGTCCATGCCCGACCAAGGGTTGGATTTGAAAGAATTGTTGGATCCCGACCAAGACAGTTTGTTATCGAACTGGTACCGAGTAGATGCGGACCGATTCTATACCCGAACAGATACGGTTCACTGTGATGATCTCATTCTAAACCAATCCGCCATCGTTGATGGGGTGTGATTCATGACAGCTCTCCTTCATCAGATGGAATGGCAGAGAAACACGACGCTCCAAAACATTAGAGGTGGGAGCATGCTTGACCATCAACGGGTGACGTTTCGTTGGGAAGAAGAGGATGCCGTGATGGAACAGAAGACCTTACGCGATATCTCAGCCAACATCCATCGTCAATTTCCTCGTTGTGGGGCGCATGTATAAAAACCGGTCGCCCCTAGGCTAAGACACAGCATCAACATGATAGGTGGAAGTCCGACGCGGTATTATCCTCCCGCTGCACACGGTCAAGACGGGGATGGTTTCTCAGAGGAATTGATTAAGATCGCCGCGCCCGTGGTCTTGGAATCGTTGCAATCGGGACTTCGTACAACTTCCAGTGGGAAATACCTAGGTGTTGTTGGAGAAGTCATCAGATAAACCTTGAAACGAGGAGTCAAACGGAAAGCCAGCATGCTCATCAAAGCTGGGGTGAAGCGGGAGGCCAGCACGTCTATAAGAAAGCCAAACACAAAGTCTCTGACATCTTTGGTCGAACATGAACACGTACGTGGTTCAATCGCGTTCACGTCGTCAATGGGCATTGAGCCGGTATCGGACGTCAGGTTCTAGTATAAAAGGTTGAGTAGAGCGGTGTCACGACCTCCTGTGTACGCCTTAGTCCCGTTCTTGACCCAAAGACTTCAAAGAAGACAAAAAAAGAAGAAACGATGAGTTTGGACGTGTTTACAGTTCCGTCGGCCAACGTGACTGTGCAAGGGTATCGTGATGTGAAGTACAGTCCATCCAGTACGGGGATCACGCCCATTTCCTTTTCGATCCCAGCCGATGAATGGCATCGTGGCCGATGCCAACGCGGCTTCAGGTGGCAACAATACCCGATTTGTCTACGTGACCAGCAATCTGGGTCACACACTCTTTAAACCGATGAATGTACGGTTCAACGACACTTTGATGAGCGAACAGCTAATATGTATGGAAGCGCTGCTAAATTGTACTTGAGATGAGGGGGAGACCTTGCTGGCGCCTCAAGGTTGGGTGAATTATTTGAACGTGACAGAACACTTAACTGCGGCTGGAGCCGACGATGACATTTGCACGACAGAATGGATGTGGACACGGTGATGCCACTCCCTTGAACAAGGCCACCGTACCGTTCTACAACAACAATAAAGCCACCTTATCGTGCATCCGCATCTGGAAGCTTTTCGCACAGGACTTGTGCTGGTGCCTGGGGTGGAGATCGTCTTGGAATTGTTTTGCAATCGGCCCGAGTTCTTTTTGTTTGGAACCAATACCAGTGGTGTGGATGTCAAACGTCAAGTGACGTTGAGTCAAGGTGACCTCAAAGTGATGCTGCATCTCTGCCGTTTGTCGCTGAACCCATCCGTCTACAATGCGCTGCAGGCGAAGAGAAAAGTCAAAGAACAGTGGCCCAATTATCCAGTGGTCCGAAGGGAGATCTGTACGTTTTCATTCCATGGACAAGACCACCAAATTCACGAAAGACAGCGTGTTTTTGGGCCGGGTGCGATTTAGGGGTAATGATCACCATCAAACTCAAGTTGGACAGTCACATTAAAAATGCTGTATCCAAAGGTTATAGAATGCTAGGATGCCTTAGAAGGAACACTGGCAATAGTAATTTTACTTCTCATACCAAGAAATTGTTATATCTGGCTTTTGTATGCTTCCTAGTTGGGTATGCTAGCAAACTATGGGCGCCTCAGTCAATTGGGGGTATGCGTCAGTAAGAGTCTTTACTAAGAAGAGACTCAAAATTAATTTTTAATTTCTGAACGTTTTCATTCGATGGACGGACCACCAAATTCACGGAAGACAATGTGTTTGTGGGCCGGGTGCCGAACCGGATGATCGTGGGGTTGTTGGACAGTCGTGGCTTCAATGGCAATTTGGAGTATTACCTGTTCGATTTCCAGAAATTTGGGGTGATCCGGATTCTTCAAGTCATTGGCGGCGAAGAATATCCGTACCCGACCTTGGAATTGAATGGAGCCAATGGCGGTAAAGACCTGTTGGGGTACCATCCTTTCTTAGAAGTCATTGGTTCATTGCTGAATCATCGTCCCAGTATGATCCAACCCAGTGAATGGGGACAGGGAAAGGATTGTACGTTGTTTGTCTTAAACAATGTACCCAACAAAGAGGCGGATGCTCCAGGACATTGAAACCCCAGACAACCAGGCACTGTCCGTTTGGAAATCGATTTCCGTGCGAACCCTAACAAGAACCTCACGGTAGTGGTATGGGGTGAGTTCGAGAATGTGTTCCAGATCGACGACGAGGGCGGAATTCTATATAACGTGCATCAATGAACCCCAAGGACAAAAAATGAAATTTGTGCCATTGAGTGATGTGGCCTTTCGTCATTTTGCATTGGATCCCATCCTGAAACGTTTCTTTCACGGCATGCATCCTTCTGATGGGTTACCAATCCGTCCCACCCGCACAACGCGAGACGCCTCCATTGTGAACACGGATCCACGAGGTGAACCCGGAAAACATTGGGAAAACGTTAGGGCCCTGGACGGAAGAGGGAGCATGTGAAGTCATGGACAGTTACGGCTTACCTCTCACCACCTATCAGGTGCCGGGTTTGCATGACTGGTTGACACGACGGTCCCCGGTATGGCGCAACGATCGGACCTTACAAGCCTTGAACTGTACGGCATGTGGTCATTATGCTTTGCTGTTTTTAAAAGGACGAGCCCGAGGACGGACCATGGAAGAGTTTTTAGAAGGATTTTCCCCCGACAATTTAGTGGGGAATGATCAGATGGTGGGTGATCAAGTCTGTCGTCTTTTGGTTCAAGATTTGAATGCCATGCCCTTGAATCAATCTTGTATTGGGCATGTGTTTGTTGTTATTCGTGAATTAAAAAAACATACCACATGGAAACGGTATGTGTGTCTTCTCGTACATAAATAGTCGGGTCATACAAGTATAAAATCAAGGATGGGAGTCCTCTTCACTGGGAGGAGTGTAACCAGCAAGGTGCGGTATGCAAGGGGGCCATTTAAAGGAAGTGTACCCTCTCGTCCTTTTTCGAACATACAAAGAAAGATATGATTCGTGCACCTAGCAGTATGATGATCGTCGGTCTGTCGGGAAGTGGCAAGACACAATTGACCAAAGCTCTCTTGACGCAAGTCACCGTGTTTGAAGGCGGAAAGACACAACCGTTTCATTACTGTTACGCTGTATGGCCACCGCGGTTCGATGGCATGAAACGTCAGGGCATCCAGTTTCGCGAAGGGATCCCTTAAGTCACCGATCTTTAAACATGGTTTCCTCAAGGTGGGGTGTTGGTCTTGGATGATCTCATGGACGAAAAAGGGAATGACAAATGCGTGTTGGACCTTTTTATGAGAGAATCACATCATTGACACATTACGGCTGCCAAGAGGAAAGCTCGCAAGAACTGAGGTCGTTGCCCACCCGGTTGGTTGCATTTTGACACCAAACTCCGACGGCGTCTCTATGGGCAGGACTTCTAAGCGGTCAGAAAAAGCACACGACCTGAAGGCAGGCCTTGCCTCCCAAGACCCGGCCATGACAGCGCCAGAAAGGGGGCAAATTTGATCTGCAAAAGATGTTGGAGAAAACGGGCATCAAATTTCATTGGCCAGTGTACCAGTACATGGGACCAGGGACGCATTTGAAAAAGAGACTCAAGCGTGGCGATCCGGGCATCAATCGGTTGGAGAAGATCGCCAAACAACACGACATCGAATATTCCCAGGCCAAGAATTTACAAGACAAATGGAAAGCAGATGCAAAAATGGTGAAGGCTATCAGCAATCTCCCCTGCAAGAAAACCTGGACCGAAGCCATCTTCAAGAGAATCATGCAAGCCAAACAAAAACTCAAATTGTAAAAGACTTTAATGGCTGGCTCAGATTGTTGTTGTTACAAACATTAAAAAACAAAGTTCTTGACTTCCATGTGTCTGGTCTTTATTTATCAAAATCTTCTTCCACAACGTATTTAACTCCAAACCACTCTCTCTGGCCTGTAGGAGGCATCAGACCACTAAGGCCGTAACATGGGTATACCCCCTTATCCCCTCAGCTGGTCTTGTGACCTTAGAATTCAGGCTAAATTTTGGGGATACACCCCCTTCCCCCTCTCATCAGGGCTTGTGACCTTAGAAGCCAGGCTAAATTTTGGGGATTACCCCCCCCCCCCCCCTCCATCCCCCTCTCATCAGGTCTTGCGACCTTAGCAGTCAGGCTAAATTTTGGGGATACCACCCATCCCCCTCTTATCAGGTCTTGTGACCTTAGAAGTCAGGCCACAAATACCCGTGATCTCTGACAAATGAGCAGCTTCTTGTTCACGTGATGGAAAGGTCACCCAGGGTCCATACTTTTTTTATCACATGTTCCCTTGAACCTTATAAAAGATGGTGCGTTGCAGCTTTCTGTTTATTTGCTCGTGATGTCTTCTCCAAGTGCAGGACCTAGTGGATTGTCTTTAGAGGAGCAACGTGCTTTGCTGAGAGAAGAGCAGCTTCGACATGTGGCGGACTTGATGGATAGTAATGAGGATGAACTGTTAGTTCAGGCTCTCGAAGAAGTGGAATGGTGGCTGGAAGTCCCCATGGACGATGAAAGTCTCCATCTCACTGAGCATCGGCAAAGGTTACACGACGATCGTGAGGCCTTTGCTCGTCAAAACACTCCTTCTTTCTTTGAGGAAGTTCCTGCACAAGTAAGCGGAAAGGGGGGGAATTTTCGTTTTGTTTTTGACCCCATCATTGAGCGTTGATCAGATGTCATGGGAGTGCATGAACGCATCTTTAGGACATAGCTGGAACAACAAGGACGTTTGGATTCACGGCGTCAAAACATCAACAATGCTCTTGCTCAAGGACTACGAGGTGCCATAGAAACCTTGTTGGATGATGCTACCATCCACGATCGTGATTTCATCATTGCGTGTTTCGTCGTTTTTGTTCGCAACAATATGACAACTCCTTTTCTCGAGGACTACGCGTCAACCGGTGGCATCAGGCCGGCCTGGCTCAAAAACTGAATTCCGGGGAAGAATACAACCCCGACAAACCTCTTGAACTGGAATTCGTCCATGTCCAGGCAGGACCTCGGGGAAGTGGCGTCTCCAAGAACAAACGACCCAGGCACGATTTGTCTATTCAATTTCGGTTGAACAAAAAAACCATCGTCAAGATACCACCGGACGACTCGGGACTCTGTTGTTTGCGTGCCATCGTCACCCCTCGTGGCCTGAACCTGGCCGGTTCCAACAACAAGGAACGGGACAAGTGGACCCAACCCAACCATGCTCAACAACGACGCAACAAAGCTGCTATGGCTCTTTTGGAGGAAACCAGACTCCATCCGGGTCCTATGGGTTTCCAGGAACTAGCAACTTGAGCTCAAGCACCCAGTCTCCGCGAATATCAGATCATTGTGGTCGATGCCAACCGACAATACGCGTGCTTTGCGTTTGGTAATGGGAACACCCTGCTTGCGATTTTCCATGTGTGGTCAGCTGCCTCGATGAGAACTGGGTGGAAGTGGACTACTATTACAAGGACGAGTGCGAGGAACTCAATGTCAACACCAATGTGTTCTTTGCGGCCTTTACAACCTGTTGGGCACCCTTACAGTTGTGCGAGGCCTTGGAACTCCTTGGTAAACAGGTCCTCTATTACGACATCGATTCTGTCCTCTATGTGCATCGTCCCGATCGTCATCTCCGTGAGTTCAATGACGAATTTAAACGTGGTCAGTACATTGCGGAATTTTGTTCGGGCGGGCCTAAAAACTATGGGTACCAATGCAACGATGATAAGACCGAGTATAAAGTCAAGGGACACTCTCAATGTGGAGGGAATGGCGCAACTCAATTATGAGGTGTGTCAAAACACCTTAGACGAACTCCAACATCCTTTGGAGACAACGGGGCAAATAGGCATCCATCAAGCGCGTAAAATCATCTGCAAATCCAAACAGTACGAACTTCGTACCCAGCCTGCCCACAAAGACTATCAACTCGTCTTCAACAAACGGGTCCTTCGACCAGGGACCGCGATGATGTATCCTTATGGGTACTGTCTCACCAAGAATGACGATGCTGACGGATTCCTGTCGGACATGGACGCAGCTAACGCTCATCTTCTCTCCGGACTCCTGTCGAAGGAGGACAAGGAGATGTAAGGCAAAGTTGCGGGGGGTGCGTATGCGGGGCACCAAGAGAAAACTGAGTAGGGACACTACGGAACTGAGGTGACCTTAAGGAGACTCTACTTGGATGTGACCGGTGGGATGATTGTGTTCTGGATCCTCTCATTGGTCAGCCACATCCAAAATCAGCGTGGATAATAAGAAATAGGGTGCGTGTGCGGGGCACCGTCTTCTTCTTGTACATAGTGTGACATTTGTTATGCTTTTTTCTTCTTCTTGTACAAATAGTACCGTTGGTGATTTTCTTGTACATTAAAACCTGTTTTGGTTGGATTTTCTTGTGTGTTTTTTGCTGGGTCTCTGTAATATCCCCCCCCTCCCCAACTTTGACTTTCCAATAGGGTTACGCAAAATACCCCAACCTGTTTCCTAAGGGTCTGCAGAGAGGGAGGTGTCACGTGTCTGTGACGTCATTCTTTGAATTTGGCATGTTCCACCTCACGTAGGTTGGCCTGTCCCGCCAAAATTTGAAGCGACCAATCAGAACGCTCCAACAGTCAAAAGTGCAGTGAACTAGCGTACACCACTACTAACTTGGTTAGATATTTTTCAAATAAGGTTGTATCAAAAGCTCTGTGATCATCCACTACTTCTGACTGAGACTCCGGCAACCCCTTAATAATTATATTATATCTTCTTTTATGGCGCTCACTACTCTCTCGGAGTACTTTATGATATCCTTTGTCGATAATTTCTGATTCCAGTTTGCGGTTCCTTTCTGACACAGCTTCAGAACTTTTTTTGGAGAGCATCTTGCACAAGCTTGGGCATGACTTACAAGTTTCTCCATTACACCTGAAAGCTGGTTCAGCATCGTGGAATGGTCGCTTACCGAATCGTTCTGATTCAATTCTTCCGGTTCGACGTCCTTGTTTACCCAAACAGGGTTAAATGAAGTGGCACATTCTGGGCATAACCAGAATATGACAGCCAACTCTTTCTTCGTTGATTCTCCTAGGTCAGTACAAGCCGAGTGATACCAACTTCCACAATTTGGGTTTGAACATGAAATCCAGTTAAGCGCAGGACCCGCACCTTCCTGTTGTTTACACGATTGACATTTTTTCAACGGTTCCTGCCGTGTGGAGAGTTTTCCATCGGTGATACTTGATTTATCTAAACATTCATGTTGGCAAAGTCCACCTGAGTTTCCTAGGTCCTTTCCCGCATTTTCAACAAGTTCCACGCTTGCCGGATTTGGTCATTGTGTTTCAAGATGGCGAAGTGACCAGTTGCGATGTTACGACAATAAAATCGCTGCAGACGATCAATGAAAACTCAGTTGCTAAAGTTTGCGGTTCCAGTATTAAACCAACAGGATTAGAATATGGTCGTTATTGTAAACGTTTGGCTGGTGCAATGAAAGAGCGAGAACAATTACAGAAACGCGGAGCTATTTGATGGGATGTGTAACACGTTGCTACTCTATGGATGCATTCAGTCCTTTTAGATTCAAGATCAATGTGTACGAACCTTTTTTTTCCTGAGAGAAATGGTAGAAATGTTCTGACCATAACTAGGGACAATCTCCTCAAGAACCCCTTTGTGAAGCAGTTGTTGTATTTCACCATCAATAAACTGCTAAATCCTTTGTTCATCTGTACAGCAAGGTCAGAAAAACCCTCTCTGAGGAGAGCAGCCACCTCTGTGTTTGAACTATGGCCTGAGGGAGCAGACTGCTGTGAGCCGCTAAGTCGTTCTTTTGTCGCGCTTTTTTCCCTCGAAGAACGGCTGGAGTTTGCCCCAGTTTTTCTGACCTCTGAGTCAATACGCAGTGCTTGTGCGCCCTTCTTTTGCAACTGGGCATAACGTATGAGTGATTTAGTGGGATCTTTGGTCCCAGAAACGGCCTCTGTTGACCCTTTAGAGGGCGAGCCGGCCTGCTTCTCTGCACGTGTTTTGCTGGATCGTCCATCAACGGCGACAAGCTCTTTGTTCCAGTCGCTCAAAACTGCGTCCGAAACCGACCTCACCTCGAGCAAACTCTCTGAAGAACTTTCCTTTGGCGATGGTTCCACCATCCTAAATCGCTGAAAAACAGTGAATGAGATGGAGAAAAATCTCTAAACAACAACCTGATCGACGACAAACGTTACACTGATTGGCGCATGCGCTTGCTATCTCACGGAATCTCTCAGCATGGTAACGAGGTAGAAATAAGGTAAAACTGTATCTTTCTCTCGTACGCCGGTCTCTTGAATATGCTTGTTGTGCTTGGGATCCCTATACTCAGCGCTATATTTCAAACCTTGAGAAAGTTTTTCGAGACTATTTTCACAACTCGAGTCTCGTACATGCTAAATGTCCTAGATTGGCAACTACTTTCTGTGGGTCGTGAGTGTCAACGACTTAATTTCATGTGTAAGTCCTCCCATAACCTTAATGGGGTGGCTCTCTCTAAGTATGTGATTCTCTCTCAATCTCAAACAAGACGATCTCATGATATGGTATTTAACCACCTCTCTGCCTGTCTTGACACATTCAGAATTTCTTTCTTCCCACGTACTATCCCTTTTTGGAATGACCTCCTTCAAGAGGTTGTTCATTCCCCATACCTTGCTGCCTTTAGTTCTTGGGTGAATGCGTGGCGAAGTTGCTCAGTGGCCTGACCACAAGAAATATTAACGTTATCAATTTTTTTGTTTTTTGTTTGTTTGATTTATTGAAATTGTAATTCATTATTTCATCATTTATTTATTTATTTTCTATTTCTATTATTTATAGATGTGATTTGTGTAATTGTAAAATGCGTTGAGCTTGTAATTTGCGTCGTTTAAGATTGATGATTTATATGTACATTTTAGATACATCGGGTGTTATGGAAACAAGCGTTACCGCGTAATAAAATAGAAACAGAAATACAATTTAGGGGGAGGGGGGGGGGGGCGTTATTGAATCAAGTCTTAAGTTTATTTTATTTTTATATTTTTATTTTATTTACAAAATGCGCCTTAAGGCAGGTGGGCATACAACAGAATACTAGGCCCCCTGCTAGGTAAACCCACCACCAAACTATCCCCCTAAAAAGAATTGATACCCATCCCTGGAACCCCAATAATAAACGAAAAACCAAAATAAAGAAGTATTCAGAAAAAAGAAAGTTAACAAGAACAACATATAACAGTATTGGCGCGGCGGCACTTCGGACAAACTAATTTGTAAGAACGAATGTCTTCTTGATTGAAAACTGAACTTAGTCTATTATAGAAAACGATTTTGACTTTTTCTTAAAAGGTACTAACTCAACCTCCGATCTTACAGCGATAGGTAATGCATTCCATAAATTAGTTATTCGGATGAAGAAAGAGTTGCGGAAAGGAGATGTATTAGCGGTTTTGTTATTGAGAAATAGCCCAGAAGATCCCCGACGGGAACACCCACTACAAAATTGAACAGCGTTATCTAGATTAATGTCAATAAGTCCATTAATATACTTACAGAAAAATAATACATCAGGTTATTCCAGCCAGTAGTAGGTAGGAGGTTAAGGTTCAAGTGTATGAGAGTTCAGAGTTCTTTGCAAATAAAACGTGTAGCTCTCCTTTGGATAATTTCTACTTCCAGCATCAATGTGGGAGATAGTGGCGCCCAAAGCTGTGAAGCGTAGCACAGGCTAGACCGCACATGGGAGATATAAAGCAGCTTCAGGGAATCTTTCTTGAGGTCACCCGAGCAGTTCCTTTTTAGAAATCCCAGCATACAATTAGATTTTGCAACAATTTGAGCGATGTGTGCAGTCCTCTTTAAGTTCTTCGAGACAGTGACGCCAAGGTCTTTTGCGGAAGAGACAATTTGAAGATTCTGATCCATTAACCTATATAACCTTTCGGAGCTTTGTCTTTTTTTGTTATCCTGAGGTTGCCACATTTAGACGGCTGGTTGAAAAATGTCATTATTGGTGGATCAATTTTGCATGCTATTACAGGTCATGTTGGACGTCGAGAAAGTCATTGTTACTCTTAATGATTTTAAAGCATTTTGAGGCATGTCATTGATGTATATCAGGAACAGATAAGGAACAGGTAAGTTTAAGTTCAAGTTCAAGTTTATGTATTGCATACTGTTTACCGAAAACTAAACATACATAAGACACTACATTCATTACAGGAAAAAAGTACACTCAAGAGAGAAATTAGGTAGTCGAGACAATATTTAGTAGTGTGCAGTGGCCAAAGTAGCCAATGAGCTTTCGATTTGGTCACTGTCATGTGGACATAAGCTGACGTTGGCCGTCTGTTAAGTATAATTTGAATGACATTAATAGCAAGTATCGTAAGAGAGGAAGGAAAGTTACAATTTATCGGCGTGCCAGAAATAATTATTTCTCAGTGGTGAAGGCGTTCCTGACGAAAATGAAAAACCAAGCGAGCACACCAAAGCAGTTATCTACTAGCTTCTGGAAGAAGAGTTAGACATCAAGGATCTTCATCAGCAAACGTGGTCATCGCTTAGGTAAACAGGATAGGAATGGCCCACGTCCAACCTTGGCCAGATTTCTCCGCTACGCCGACCGCGAGAAGGCTTTACAGAAAGCGAGCAGGACTAACGTTTCCGTTTAGGAAGACATTCGTAAGGATCTTTATGATCCGGAAAAGTCAAATGAGTAAGTTAAAATTGTAGCCTTTCGTTTGATTGCTGTTTTCTCTCGTTAACCCATTCCAAAATTATGCAAAATTAGTTTCTTCCTGTATGAATAGGCGGGGGTTAGCATCCAGTTACTCTTTTCTGTGCCGGGAGCACGTAAAAAATGAGTGACGCCTGGAGATGTCAATTCCCATACAACTGGTCTCAGAGATATGGGTTTGTATCTTGTTATATGTGGATTAAAAAGCAAAAAGCCGATATTGCCTTTGTGCAAGAAACACACACTTCCTCTGAAAGTATAACACGATGGAAGTTTTAATGGGGAGGTAAAATATGTTTTGCGCCCACGGCACTAATCACAGCAGAGGTATTATTGTTTTATCTGGAGGATAACGGAAGGCGGTTATATCTTTGTGGAAACACTCATTCAAGACTCTCCCTTGCTTCTCGTCCCTTTCCTCTCGTAAATTTGTATGCTCCAACGAAAAGCAGTGAGCAATGCGCTTTCTTTGACCAGGTTGCTGATATTCTAAAAGATTTCAACGTTGACCTTGACTGTCAGATTATCATTGGCGGTGCTTTCAACACTCATCTTGATTCCAATCTGTATAATTTAGGAGGCAGAATCGAATCTAAACCTCTGTTAAAAAAAATCAAAGGGATGATGATTACCAACGACTTCA